>JAOEGS010004235.1:0-10307 GCA_025447755.1 Corythornis vintsioides
CTGACACAGCAGCAGGCTGTGCTGCCATCCAGAGAGACCTGGACAGACTGGAGAGCTGGGCAGGGAGAAATTTAATGTAATTTAACAAAAGCAAGTGTAAAGTGCTACATCTGGAGAGGAACAACCCCATGTATCAGTACAGGCTGGGGGCTGATGAAAGCATCTCTGGAGAAAGAGACCTGGGGGTCCTGGTGGACAGGGGGTGACCATGAGCCAACAATGTACCCTTGCAGCCAAGAAGGCCAATGGATCCTGGGATGCATTAAGAATAGTGTAGTCAGCAGGTCAAGGGAGGTTCTCCTCCCCCTCTACTTTGTGCTGGTGAGACCCCACATGGAATACTGTGTCCAGTTCTGGGCACCCCAGTTCAAGAAGGAAAAAAAGCTACTGGAGAGACTCCAGAGCAGGGCCACCAAGATGCTGAAGGGAGTGGAGCAACTCCCTTATGAGGGGAGGTTGAGAGAGCTGGGGCTCTTTAGCCTGGAGAAGAGGAGACTGAGGGGGGACCTCATCAATGGCTATCAATATGTTAAGGGCAAGTGTAGGAAGGATGGAGCCAGACAGTTCTGCTTCAGAAAGAACAACATAATCCTTTATTCCATATCTGGGGTGTGGAATAAACAAAAGATTAGGCATAAAGATCAGTTAAGTTCACATACTGATCTGGTATAGCTGTCAACATGCTCAACTGAAACAAAAGAAGAGAATGAGAAGAAAAATAGGGACAATGCACAGATGATAAAAAGAAGAAAACAAAAGAAAAAAAAAAAAAAGGATGTGTGAAAACAATCAGATATAAAGAAGGATTGGGAAGAATCCATCTCTCCTATAGAGATGCATTGCATTTCCAAGCTTGACCCACATGTGTCTGGCTATCCAATTTATGAGAGACATGAAGTGACCAGCCAGCAGGCCGGCCATAAATTACATCTCCTAGATAAGTCAAGATGATTTACATTAGGAGAGAGGAAAGGAAAACTGACAAATAAGAATCCTGCCCTCCAAGGCATTGCCTAGACACCTTTTGGCACCTAAAAAATCTGCAGGTGTCCTGAGATGGCAATACTCCTTGCCAAGATGTCTCCACTATAAAAGCTAATAGATAAAGCCTTTTTTCCACTGCCTGACACAGTGGCAGCCTGATGGCTGCCTAGCACAACTATCATTTCAGATTCGTGATATTTGCAATTTTGCTGACCAAACTTTGCTCAAATACTTGCAATATATATTTTCTTTTTTATTTTTTGTTCATATATATCTTTATGGTTTATCTCTTTTATTTATATACATATTCACACACTCTTTTTTCTTTTTACTAGCAAAACAGTATCCAATTGGTCAATAGAAACTATTTTTTCTCTCTACTAAATGCTTGTAAGTCTGTATCTGGAATGCCCCCAAAACAAAAGAAATCTTGGCAACCTGGATAGAGTTCAACAGAGGACAAATAAGGCTGGAGTGAGCATAGGGTATATGAGGAAAGGCTGAAGGAAATGAGTTTGTTTAGCTTAGAGAAGACTGGGAGGGAGATTTAACTGCAAATTCAACCATTGTCCACCATTCATAGGTGGACAATTAAAGGACAGGAGCCAAGAACCACAAGTTACATCAAGAGAAATATCTTAATTGGGAGATACCAATTGGACTCCAGAAGAAACTTTTTCACCATGAGAATTAGACATTGGAATAATTTCCCAAGGGAAGTGGTGGATTCCCTACATCAGGCAGTTTTAATTCTTAGCTTGACAGGGTGCTAGTCTACCTCATTTAAACTATATATATACTTTATATATAGTTTACCTTAAAAGGTTGGACTAGATGATCCTTGAGGTCCCTTCCAACCTGGTATTCTATGATTAATTTGACATAAGAAAAATTAATTCAGCATGACACTAGAACAAGGGTTCAGAAAGGTTATGGGTTCTCCATCCAGAGAGAACTGCAAACTCTGACTAGACAAGCTTGATTTATCTTTTATATTAGCCCAGATCTGAGCAAGCCATTGCACAGATGACATCCACTGTCCCCTTCTATATTCAGCTATCAGGTGCTATCTTCAGCTAACCAACATCTCCATCAGCATTACTGGTCACCTTATTAAAGACAATCTGCTTGACATAAATTCTCACAAGCATTGGACAACAATGAACATTTCACAGTCTATGATACAGTGCTATAAAATTTTCTGTATAAAAAGAAAGATAAATGAATAGGAGTAAACACAAATGCATTAACAATTCCTGTAAAATAGACAAGAGTCTGATGCCTGAATAATCTTACAGCCTTCCTCAAATGATGCCTGACACAGACATTCTGTGCTTGAAATGGGGAAAAGGAGAATATGGCTACCAGGAAAATTAATAGAGTAAATTTATGTACCACACAATGCACTGATGTTATGAGTATCAATAAATATAATTATTTTCTATTGCCTCAGTAGCTTGGCTTCCATGGCCCTCAGTCCCTTATTCTTGTTAGTGTTGTAGCCTTTAGACACAAAAAGTTTTAGTGTAAGAAACAAAACAGTCATAGAAATTTAGCATGCCTGGCAATACGTCTGACACAGTTAAAAACAAAACCAAAACCAACAACAACAAAAAATTCACACAACTTGAAACTGGGCTCTGAAATCCATTAACTAGTGAGAAAATCAGACAGGCTACAAGACTTTTACAACCATACTGGGTTCAGAGAATAAGAATCACACAAGATAACACTTTCACCACACAACCACATAACTCAAACTGGTATTTCAGAGATATAATTTGAAAATTCAGTGTAATTTTGCTCTCAATTACAGAAAAGTCACTGTGCATGTATGTTTGAATGACAGCCATAATGCTTACATCGTGATATAGGTAAACTGGTAACTACACAAAAAGTTAATCAATATCAAAACATTTTACACAAGAAAAATTCTCAGTTTCTCTCACTCTTGTATCCATATTCTAATTGATCAGAGCAGTTCTGTATTCCTACTCTGAATACTTTCTTTCCAATATTGCTTTATTCCACATGTTGTAGATAAAAAAATCCTTACTACAAAACATGCTTGCCTTGGCAATATAGTTCACATTCTCACTTTTGCTGACAATTGTCATATGCTTTCAAAGTCTATCAAATTTAGCTAGGCTAACAGCAGTTACTCTACTTCTACATCTAATCCTTCTTCAAATCTCAATAAATTATTTACTGAAATAATAGCCATCCAGCTGCTAAACCCACAAGATAATTAAACACTGTGTTAAAGGGCATTTCTTTTTAAGCATATTTAAATGTTATCAAATTATTAGTCTATTTAATTTGAATAACAATTATTCAAAAACATTTTTGTTTTTAACCTTTTCTCATCTAAGTCCTTTCTTGGGTTCTTGGGCAATAGAAAAACTAAAAATGTAACTGTGAGACAGCAGAAGAAAATGTGAAGAGGTAAGGAAAAAAAGAAGGGGCTTGAAGTAGTTACTGGATTCTCATTTAGTCTTAAAATCTGTCTTCAGAGGGACTATTCATAGTTTAAAAGTTAAGCATACAACAGAAAGCTGTGCAAGACCACAGAGCCTTTGCCACAAAAACTGTTTTTTGCTGTTCAATATTTATGGAAGGCCCTAGCTTCAGTTGGAGCTACAAAATATATTGCAGTATAAAAGCAAGTGAGAAAGAGGAATCTAGGAAAACTTCTAATAATTTCTAATAAGTCTGTTCTCCAAATAAATATCTGATTGAGTTTTCTTGCATTGATTTTGTTTGAATCTCCATTTTTAACTGCACATAGAAAGTACTGGTCAACAGGTCTGCTACCCACAGATGGTGTTAGGAAGATACTGTGCATTTTTAAGAATCCACCTTACTAGTGGACTAGTGAACTAGTGCTGCCACAGATTTGCAAAGACTTTCTCTAATGTGACAGTCTATAAAAAAGATGTAATGGGGAAAATGAGTTAACAATAGCTATTTTTCATGGGCTAGAAAACTTTCTAGTACTAGAGGAGTAGGGTGTTTGCTATGTTATCGGTTCCAACCAGGATATCCTTTCTTTCACTTTGTAAAGGGAACAATTCTTTTAAATACTTCGCTTTTGGTTTTCTTTCTCCAAGTGTCTCTATCTATAAAATTCCCTTCTCACCCAAAACCAACCTATTTATTTATCTAAACTCTGGCTGTATTGTGTACTACCATTCTAAGGGAGACCTTAGCAAATGTTTTTGCTTTGCTGTCTCATCTTCAGACACCTTTTAAGGCCCTATTAGTCTTTAAGGTTCCCTAATCCCCCAACTAAATTTATCAGCAGTTGATTGCAGCCAAGAGTTAAGCTAAATTAAACTTTGAAATCCATGTACAGTGTATCAGATGCACTTCTGGTAGGGGAGGTGGAGCAGAAAGCTCCAAATGTTCCACTTACCAAGAGTTAGGTTTCTAATGTTTCTCCAAGCTTCTAAACATTTTTCAAGATCACCATAATTTTCCTGATTTTATAATCTGTCTCAACTGATACATGTGGTGAACAGGTTTGTAACACACACACATATATCACATTTGCACATACGTATGTGACTATTAATTTGTTTCCTGTTTTTTGTCCTCATACAACCAATCATTACCTTGTTTGCTTCTCTCACTCTGTAAGTAATTATTAGAACACATATCCCTCCAGCTCTCACTACTCCTCTAGTGAGCAGAAAAAGATAGCGTCTTAAATAATTTACATGTCAACATTAATAGTTGGTTGATTTTGATGAAAATATATAATAATCCCCTATTATTCAAGACCTGTGAATTTCCATAGTACTTTTATGTCAGAAGAGGGACTATTAAGTATCCTTACACACACACACAAAAGAAAAATAACAAAAAAACCTCCCAAACAACAACAAAACAGTCCCCCCCAAAAAATATCCCATACAAACCACAACTCTTAAAAACAAAAAAAAGCACATTAAAAATAAAATGTCAGTGGAAATGGCTTAAGATAGAGATTTTTCTCCTGTGGGCCAGCAATTGCAATCCAGCCCATCAGTAGTTTACAGAAATCACTGACATCTAACAAGATGTTCACATAGATTGATGTCACCTGAACTCGTAACAGATTGACCTTCTCTCTACAAGTAATCATTCAGCAGTACTAATTGATATCTCTTTGCAATTTCTGCAAAAAGCTCTAGAAGAGGCACCTGGTGGAATCTCTTTAAGAACAATTTAAAGAGTCCCAATGACAACTGTGGAAGATGGCTTGGGTCCTAAAAGGACAACTAGGCTGAGCTCTCTGGATATATAAGCAATTCTTGCAAAGCAGGTTACATTAAACTGGTGAAATAAAAACAAACTTCCTCTCCAGAGATTTAATAGCATTTACTCTGAGGACACATCAAAGATTTGTTTCCAATATAATTTGTCTGTCATTTTCGCCAACTTTTTTTTTTTTTTTTTAGGAGAGAAAGTACATGTGAGAAGTGTGATTTCTGCTGGCTGTATCCCCATGGCTACTAGAAACAGCTAGAAAGAGATTTGGACACATCACAGCACACAAAATATCAGGTTAAATTCCAACACAACAGCTCAGAGAAACAGCTGATTGCTTTCTCCCACCTTCATCCTCCCATATCACACTAAAAGAAAGAAAAAAAAGTCAACAGAAAACTAGCCAAAGCCATGTAAGGGAATCAAATATGTCCTTTAGAAATGTAAACCTTTCTAAAAATAGGATGAAAGGCTAAGCAAGTCACTTGTTTTTACTGACAGCAGTAATAAAGGGTCTTTGTAAGGGATTTGCACAAGTTCTGTGCCACTACAGCAGCATCTGTCTCCTCATTGCTGGAGAGAAATGGTGAAGAGGATTTAGAGCGTGTGTAACCAGAGAGAGAAATCATCTGTCATTGCCTCACAGGGCATTAGCAAACTTCCCCTCTCTTGGGAGAAGGAAGAGTGACTCTCCTTTCCTTGCCTCTTATGGTTACAGCTTTAAGCATTATTATAATATAGAAGCCTATTAATAACATTAACAATCAGAAAAAGATCTAGCTCTATTAAGAAAGGGTAAGCAAAGCTTAACTGAAAGAGACAACATTCTGTGCAATACACAGGGCAAACCTGGTAGCAAAGAAGAGGTCAAGTAACAGACATCATCTCTGTGAAAGGCATGATAACCTTTCTCCATCCAAGTGAAACTCCTATCACAAGCTATACTTCTCACCATCTAGAGCAACAAAAAAGAAAAGGACAGTTCTGGAAGATATTATCCCAGGGTAAAAGCAACATGCTTTTGTGCCACTCTATTGTATGATCTCATGCAAAGAGTTGATCTGTTGGTGTTTCTGTTGTCTGCCCTTAAAAAAATAAGACAATCAAACAACAGTAATGGAAGATACAGAGTACACTACTTCAGATATCATTATGGTTTTTAGTATGTCCTGCTATTGGCCTTTTCTTTCCAAAATTAGAGGGTAGATGTATCAACAGAAGTGGAAAAAAAAAAAAGAGATGGATATATTTCAAAGAGGCGAAGTCCTGCCAAGCAACACATCATTTGTATCTTGCAAGTCTTTGCTTCACTCAAAAACAAGATACTAATGATCAATTTACTGAAATATCTCATTCTTCTTCAAGACAGCAGCTTCTATGTCCCACTGAGGTGAAAATTCAAAGGGTCTGGGAGCTAGTGCCTCTTACAGCTGTGAAAGTACCATAGCATGAGATAGAAGTGCTGTTGCATATCACTCAGACCTGTACCACATACTGTGTTGATGCTCCATTCCTGGATTACAACATTTCTTTTACCTACACAAGAAATATTAATGAAGTTTTGAAAAGAGGAGTGCAAAAAAGCCCTTCAATAAGGTGATTTATGTAAGAGATTGCCATTATGAACCTTTTTAGGAAGGAGAAACAATACAAACACCCAAGAAAAAAAAAAAGTCTATAATGAGCATCAGTTCAGATGTGTAGAATATAAAAAAAAAAACCTATGAAAATGTCTATAAAAAGGGTTAGGTCAACAAAACTATTTGTGTTTTTTGCAAATAATATTTTAAGTCATAGAATAGTAATAGTCATTACTCCTTTACAAAGCTCTGACTTTTAATCCATTTCACTGTGCACTAACAGTTCTGAAACAAATTACAGAACTGTAAGAAAAAACAAAACAAGATAAAAACAAACAAAATTTTAAAAATTAATGAATTAACTATCAAAATTTAGATTACCAGTAACAATTAATTCAAATTTCTCCAAGACCTCTTTGCCCTGATCTAAATGCTTTGACCACTCATACCAGCAGCCTAGTATAAATGGGAATAAGTAATGAAGCCTTCCTTCTGCTGTGCTAGTTTTTCTGGAATATAACCCCTGTGGTAATAATTACATGGGCTTATCCATCCCAGTGTGAACTGCACCAGAGTGTCAATTATGACAAATGTCTGATACTCACAAGTGTCTGTTGTAAAGAAAAACAGCTGCTTCCATTCTCTTAACCTTGGGGTCAGGGTTTCCCACTGGGACTAACAGCTTTTTCTCCTGTTCTAAATATCCATTTGAAAGATGCTAGGAGGTGTTATGATACACAGACCTACTCTCTCAGCACTAGCTGTTTTCTTGTTTGGTAATCTGAGCCTAACTCTCACCAGGGATTTACACAGAAACACCTATCACTGTTTTTCAGTTGTATTATCTCCTTTGGGTGATACTGTTCACGACATTTCACTTTCTTTTTCACACCATTTGCAATACAAGCTGAAGAGTCCCCTAAGTCCACTAGTAGCGTGGACTATTACTGACCTACTTCTAGACTCTGGGGTATCTCTTGTAGCCATTTGCTATTTCCAGCTTTTGAGCCAATTATCAGAGGAGTCGTATGTCAAAATGGAAGCACTAGGCTTAGGAATATGATACTAGGAATAAGAACTTCTCTCAAATAAACCAAAGAATAGACTATGAAGAAATAATGAAACCTAAAAAGTCTCTGAATCAGTCTGATATATATACACTCCATCTTGCAGAAGGAAATGGTAATTAGTATATACAAAACAACTGGCATTTTCAGTCATAAGGATGTAGAGAAAAATATGTATATATACCTGAACAAATATGCTCTATGCCATCTAAAGAGGGCCTATATGAACTCAGAGAGCAGCATATAAGTAGAGACACAGTAAACATGGACTGAAGTTTCCTGGTTTTTATTAGCAAAGTGTCTTGGTTTGAGTGAGAACAGAACTAATTCTGTTCAGTGATTTTACTTTTCAGCTCAGTTCTTCTAACTAACTGCTCTGTCTGAAGTTAGCAGCCTGTTCTCACAGGCAGTGTCTGCTTCTGGCAGTGATAACACCCTGTGTTTAGAGCTAGCACCAATGGTTGGTGTGCAGACCAAGGCCACTGCTGCATCTTGTGGACCACATTGGGGGTGCAGACAGTGAAAGGCAGCACCTGCAGGGAGGAGTGGACAGGACAGGTGACCCTGAACTGACTAGTGAAGGATTCCAGCCCATAGACATCATAGTGGGTATAAAGCTGAAGGATCAGGAGGGCCTCGTTCCTCTCTTTGCCCTCTTGGCTGCTTTGCCAGCTGTGCTCAGCTTGGCTTGGGTCCTCTTCTGGTTCCTTCCTCAGAGCATTTGAGGAGGCCTCTGTCTGTTCTGCCTTTGATCCCAACCTGTGTGTTCCTGAATCTGGTACCATAATCCATCTCCTGAGCACAGCTCCTGTCTGCTGCTGGGCCCAGTCTGGAACTCTCCCAGTGCCTGCCCTAGAACATCAGTGACAGTGACAGAATTACCATCGAGGGGGTTGAGTTCAATACTGGTTTTGTACATAGTTGTATATATTCCATTATTATTATTTTTGTTTTCATTCAGGCTGGTCTAGTTTCCTTTTCTACTTGCTCAGTCTCTCTGCCTTATTCCCTTTCTCTTCACCTTTGTGGAGGGAGGGGGGTTAACAGAGAAAAGCTGTTATAGGTCTAAGGGGTCACTCTGAGACTAGGCCATGACACAAA
This sequence comes from Corythornis vintsioides, assembly GCA_025447755.1. Classification (NCBI taxonomy): domain Eukaryota; kingdom Metazoa; phylum Chordata; class Aves; order Coraciiformes; family Alcedinidae; genus Corythornis; species Corythornis vintsioides. Next base: position 8,984 of record JAOEGS010004235.1, read on the forward strand.
GAAAAATATTTTTTTCTATACGTACTGAAAATCATTCTTTTAATTTATTTACTTTTCATATCCATTCTGTCCACCTGATCCTTTCACTTTTCACACATATGTAGCATTATGAACTAAACTGGGGAAAATTAGTTAAGAACAACCACACTGGCTCAAAATAAGCCTCCTCTGGTCTTCTAGCCCAGTATCATGTCCCCAGCAATGGGCAGAAACAAAGCCCTTGGAGAAATATAAGCACAAGACAATCACGTTATGACATTTCCCCCTAATCCTATCCCAAATCCCAACAATTTTAGCTCTGGAACTTCACAAGCTGGATGTGGCCTCCATGGGTTTGGTAAACTTTTAAGGAACTTTCTTCCATGAATTTTCCCATTCTCCTTTCCAACACATAAACATCACAACATCCTTGGCAGACTAAACTTATAACAAGCACTACATTATTTATGATGTATGTGCATGTTTTGAAAAAGATGCAAGTTGTCCTCACTGACACAAAAGGTTTAGTGGTACTTTTGCCAGGAGAGGTTTTACCTAAAATTCTACACAACTTCTGAATATTGACATTTCATCTTCCTAATAATTCCCAGCTGTGCTATATTCATTAACACTCATATTTACCTCTACTTCTCAAAAAGACTTTTGGTTCAGGATTTCTGAAATCCTGAATCAAAGTATTGTGTGGTTTATAGCTATATGGAACACCTGAGGCATCTCATTTCAGCTATGAAGGATAGTAATATGATATTTCTTCCTTTTCCTGGAAGTAAGATGGAAGTGGACAGTATACCTGAGACTTTGTGAGAAGTGGCAAGTTTGATAGAAGGAGCAAGTAAAACACCAAAGAAAAAGCTGCAAGTATAAGGATTCCCCCTATCCATCCCCTAAACACAGGTTAGATCAGCACTGAGCTTTGCCTTAGAGAATAATGGAGGAGTTCCTATATAATGAATGTTGGCTATAAAATGCTACATAATATTTTTAACAAAAACGCATGGCAGGCATACAACATATTTGTTTTAAATCTATATTTTAAATTGTTGCATGAGTTGTCTCAGAATCTAAACACAAGGTGTATGGGTACTACTAGATTGTATATACATCTTGGATTGAAGAAAGCTCAGTCTGATTTATCATTCTTGACTTATATAACAGGTTAGAGACTCTAACAGATATTTGAGAATACCTTACAATCTCAGACAGCAAAGTAACTCCATATTATGCTGGGCACCACAATACCAAGAAGATGTCAACATAACTGAATGAATACCTAAAACAAGAAAAAAAAAAAAAATTACAGGTCTAGAGAGGCTGATTCATGAAA
>JAOEGS010004236.1:0-20809 GCA_025447755.1 Corythornis vintsioides
CTGACTCCCATTGCCTCTTGTCCTGTCACTGGATGACACTGAGAAGGGACTATTAACTACCAGAGGGGATCTGTTGTTCATTTGTTTGGTTGTTTTTTTAAACAGCTATTTTTTCAAGCTCAATTTGACTCACTGAACAACATGGCCTGATGGGGCTGGTGACTTTTCACACAGCAAAAGGTAAAACACTCCAGTGTATTGTTTTACCATGACACTAGCTCCGTGCCTGCTGCAGAGCATCCTTCAGCGTGACACTGACCATCAGCTGCCAGTGTGCACAGCGACCCTGCCGCCGCTCAGGGGAACCACCGGCATCTATCGGGCACCATCACATGGCACCAACACCCCGAGCAGGGACGCTGTCAAGTCCAGCCTGCCCTCCTTTCACTCCTCCCACCCGGTTCCTTTGACCGCCCGCATTACTCTTCTCACCCTGAAGAAGTCACCCGAGGTCCCTGGCAATCCCCTGCGAAAACAAAGCAGAACAAAGAGCAGGGCCAAGAGCTGTGATGAGAATCAGATTCCTCCCTCCAGCATTAGTGAGAGGAATGTCTCCTCCCTGCCAAGTAGCTGCTCCCCTCAGCCAGCAGCACAAGATACCTGGGTGACCCAGAAGTGTCTGTGACACGTTTCAGTGCAAACCCCACCAAAAGAAAGGTGACTGATGGCCAAGTCACTCTGCTGGCAGCCACCTCACTCTGCTGGCAGCCACAACACTCTGCTGTCTTACTCCAAATGAAATGGTCCCCAGGAGCACAGGAGTGGACAGATGTCCACACTGGGACATGCAAGTGCAGTGAACCAGGACTGCACAGGCATAAAGGGACTCCTGGGAGATGGGCTGTGCGTGGGAAGCTCTCTTGCTAAATCAAGCAGCTTCTTTTAGGCAACAACTTGGTTAACAAAGCCTCCATTTTTGTCAGTCAGTGTTGAGGTGAAAGCATGCTAGCAAGAAACCAAGGGAGCCCTGCAGTGGGACTTCAGCCCAGGATAACTGCACCAGCAGCTCGTTTGTACTGTGCTGCAGTCTGATGGAAGGCTGGATGACTTCAAATGCAGGGTCCAGTTGGTGCTGGCTGGAGCCCTTCCCACCAGGAGAGGGGGGACTGTAGGAGACACGTTGGGTTCTCCCCCTTGCTCAGATGCTTTCTGAGGACTGAACAGGTGAATCTGCTTTCACTGGGCACCTGGGTGCAGGACCTGTGTGCAAACTGCAGAAGGCTTGTTGGGTCCCAACTCTCAGAAGAGATGCCTGTGCAGCTCTCTACAGGGGAGCCAGATGCAAGGATTGTTTGGAAAAAAAAAAAAAAAAAAAAAAGAGGATCATTCAAGTCCATAACCTGTTGATACCAGCATGGGCAAAGGGACCAACAGCCTGTCACACAACTCGAGGGAGGGCAAGAGTTGGTGCAAAGCTGGTTCAGCTACAGGGCAGAAGAATGAGCAACACCAGTGAGGGACCACAAGGCAGCACCAGGGCAGAGAACTTGCTGGTAGAAGGCTGGCAAAATTGTTGTCCAGATCCTCAAATATTACCTGCTGCTCTAGGAGTAACAGAATCCTAGAATCTGGGTTTGGGTTAAGGGTGCAAGACTGGGTGAGATGTCTGGTGAAGACAGAGTCAGATGGTTCAGTTGAGAAGTGCTTTTAGTTTCTAAGTTTATATTTAAAAGGGGAAATAAATGAATGTATAGGGTCTCGAGATATATGACCAGGCAGCAGGGAGTTAGAATTTCTGTGTAGTGTCTGTCACCCACCCAGAGTCCTGCTTCACCTGGTGGAAAGTCCCTTCAGAAATTTTGGGATGGAGAGCACAGGACCTCATCTGAGCCTTCTCTCCAGACAGCTAGAAAGCTGAAGGTCTCAGAAAAAGAAGTAAGCCTGATGCCTTTTGACCCATCTGGCTTCAGACACAGATGTTATTTAGCAAACAGCATGTTCAGTTAAATGCAGAACAGAGCACCTGTACCTCGAATTGCAGAAATACATTTTAAAGTCCTCGAGAGAGATTACAATAGGAGAAATTTGCTTCAAATCACTTCTTTTGCCAAACCTCTGCTCTTAATTTTATTTATCAATTGAAACCCACTCCTCAAATTGTAAACTCCTCTGGTATCTGATGGGCTAATACAAGTCTTACATAGTGATAGCATCAAGAGTTTCTGAATTCACTAAGTCTCAGGTTGCTTGGTGTCTTCAGAGCTTCAGAGTTTTCCAAAATTCAGTTCCCTTCTGGTGTAAATATTGTTCAGCAGCATCAGAAAGGCTTTCCAGGGGGAAGTAAGACAGACTAGAGCTCCTGTCTCTCTGAACCTCTGCCAAGCACATCTTAAATTACAGACTTACAGACTGGTGTGGTCCTGGTATTGATGAGAGTTTAAAAAGAATGTAAAGTACAATGACACTGATCCTCAGTTTAACTGCTGCACTAATCAGTTAATTGGATACATCGGCTTCAAACAAAAGCTGAGTTATTGGACAATACAAAACTGAAAGGGGAAAAGACAGCTCTGCAAAATTACTGTGTTTTCAGTGATTCCTGTGAAATAGCTGAAAAGGATCCAGAGATTTATTTCTGTCTAGGAAAATATTCTTGCTGCAAGTGAGAAATCATGATAAAGGAAAATGTGAATCTTGTTATGTCTAAACAACTATTGAAACAAAGAATGCGGAGGCTTGAAATTGAAATAGTCTCTGCAGTCAAAATGTACAGGAGAATATGACATGATTTATGGAGGGCAAAATGTGGGCACTAGTAAATAGGTAAAAAAAAAAGGAAAATATGGCAAAAGCAAGTTAAGTCATGAGCTTCAAGGCCTGAATGAATCACTTCTGTCATTCCACCCAACTCCCCAGAGTTTTGTGTCTATTCTTTTTAAACTAGTCTCATTTAAGGAACTGACTTTCCAATTTCCTATCATCACATGAGGATTTAAGGATGTTTAGTTAACAGCAGTTTGGAGAGTTTAAAACCCTTTTGCAGGCAGCTGCTGCAGTTCTGACTCTGCAAGAAAGCACTTTTTGGACGTGCCACCCGAGTATTTAAGTTTTAGATGAAAGGCCTCCTCCCTGCTTTGAACTTTGCAGGCTTCTATGGCTTCAGTAAAAAACAAACCTGAAGGTAGATCCTGAGCAAGCTACCTGCCTGCTGGAAGAAGCTGAAATTTCTACAGCACAGCAGGGAGCAGTAAGGCTGAAAGTGTTGCTGACTGTTTAAGTTCAGTGACTTCTTGTTTTGGAGAGGTATCTAGGTTTAAAACTGTGAGGCAGCTGCCTGGCTGCTGGCCAGAAGGAAGTTCACAGCAGAGCTGTTTGCACAGCATAAGCCTATTTTTAGCACACAGTTAGGGAGAGAGTTTTTTCCTCCCCCTGCCCCAAGCCTCAGCAATGCCCTCCAGTGGCAGACAGGAGCTGGATGGGAGCCTCTGCATGGGAATTTTGGTTGAATTTTGATTGAATTTTGGTCAGCAGAGTGAAAAAAGGGTGTTGCACGTGTGCCAAGCAACCTGCACAGCCATCCAGGGAATAAAAAGCGGGGCAGAGCCAGCCCTACTTGCTCTCTTTCTCAGCTACAGTGTTGTTTTAGGAAAAATAAAAGCAGAAAACTTGGTTTAAACCAAGAAATCACCTCTGGCAAAACTTTAGATAAAGGTTTAAGATTCCTGCCACAATAATTGGGTAAGAGATCAGTCACTCCAACTGTATCATCCCAGGGCACAATGAAGCAGCATCAAGGGCTTGTGTGCCCTGATCCCACACGTGCTGCCACTTTGCTTATTCCTACACAAGAGAAATGCAGATTAAAGTGTGAGACACATTCACTCAAAACTGCTGAAACACTCCCAGAAAACTGCAGTGGCAGAGTGGAGAGTGCCCTGTGCTGGGTGCTGTTGGAAGTTCAACTGTGCAGCATGGGCCACTCCACAGCCCCATGGCAGGCTCCCCACACCCATCAGCACTGGCACAAGTGCTGCTTTCAGAGATGGCAGAGTGTGCAGGAGTGCATTCAGTGCCAGGGCAGGGCTGTGCCCCACACCAGTGGATCTCCAGCTCCCTTAGATTCTCACTCTAAGGTCTTCTGTAAGAAATGTTAAGCTGGGAGGCACTTCAGGTAGCCTGGTCTGCAGCACCTGCACCAGCCCCATGAAATGCCCCTGGCTCCTCCTTTAAAATCTCAAACTCCAGAGATCTCACAACCTGCCTAGGAAAGCTCAAATCTTCCTGCTGTCCAGGCCAACTGATGTCTGAGCTGAATGTCTCCTGCTGCACCATCATCTCTTTCTCTTGCCCTACTTGCAGTAGCAAGGGATGTGTTTATTTCCTCTCCTTTGCTCCTCTTACTGCTTTGAAAACACTTCTCTCCCATCACCCTGAACCAAACCCCATCCTGCCAGCCCCTTTTCTCTGGTTATCTCCAACTGCAACACGTTTTCCACGAGTTGTAGTGCCTACAGCTGGACACCATGCTCCAAAAAAAGGCTTTCTACTGCCACAGGAGGAGGAAGGACCACATCATGCCTCTCACAGACCACATTCCTGCTCCTACATTCCACAACAACCTTTTTTTTTCAGGAACAGGATGAATCACGTTCAGCTGGTGACTGGTTAAAACCCCAAGAGAATTTTCTGTACAACTGCCACACCAGCAGCCTGTCCTGTCCCACCCTGCATTTGTTAGCTGATGGTGGCTTCTGTTGAAGCAAATACATGTTTGTCAAATCCACTGCTGGATTTACTGCATCCCATTCTAACTATTTTGAATTGTAATTGTCTTCTACTCAGCAGTTACATCAAGTCTGGTGCTCCCAACAACTTAATCAGTGTATGCAAATTGTTAAGGAAAATACAAATAAATGATAATGAAAATACATCTCAATAATGAAAATACATCCATGCAGTCTGAGTGTGAATGATTAATAATTACTCTGAGGAGGGTTTTCCAAGCAGGTTTTTATAATCACAATCACTGGAGCTTGCAGGGACCTCTAGAGATCATCTAGTCCAACCCCCCCCCACCCTACAGCAGGCTTTCCCAGAGCACATTAAACAGGATTGCATCCAGGAGGGTTTGGAATCTCTCCAGAGGAGACTCCACATCTCTCTGAGCAGCCTCTTCCCGTGCTTTGTCACACTCATTTAAACTCCTGTCAGACCACATTCTACTTTCTTATGGGAGGTGGCTAAAGGTCCCTTACAGCTGTGCCCACTGCTTCTCTGTTCAAGGTGTGTGTTACCTTGGTGTAGCAGGAGCAACATCAATTTGGCTCTGGGTCCTTCTCCATTGCCCCAAGATTTCAGTGACCACCTATTCCAGTGCAAAGTCCCATCCATGAAACAGAGAAGGCTCCTCACCAATACCCTGAACTTCCTCCATAGATCCCAAGTGGCTGAATTAAAACACAACCCATGCAGCAAATGAAGTTAAAGTGCATCTAGATCCATGGCATCACTACCATCTAGTAATTATATCCACGGCATCAAAAGCTCTGTGGTGAAACTACTCCCAGCACCAACTTTTAACATCTAAGTCTTAACCTCTTTAGGAAACCTTTGTAAAGATGGATGTGGAATCACAGTATTAGTAACTACACTTTATCAGCAAGAGACCTGAGCATGTGGCTTCTTCTCTTTGAAACTGATGCACGACCATTTTTTTTCCTGACACAACTTTCTGCTGCCTGGGGATATGATTTTCCTCAGTAAATACCTATGAGTAAATAAACTCAACAAATCAACCCCTTGCTTAAGGTGATGACAAGGGATCACTTAGTTGTTTTTCAAAAACAAAATCTTCAACAGTCCCCCTTCTCCTAAGGAGTTTTCCCATCACATTTCTTGATACTTCAGAGGCACCAAAGGTACCTTGCCTCACTGCAGGCAGTTGTGTGTTTGGATGAACCCAGCATTCCCCAAGTGATCTTTTTGTTCTGTTAATCTCTTCCACCACCTTTATACAGTCTTGAAGTGCATCCTAGATGTAGATCTTCTACAGGGCAACTGCACAACATGCTGCATTCCACTGGTATCTTTAGTCTAAATTAGTTTACTCTTGGAAAAGAGTTTCTTGAGAGAAGGGGAAGCTTCAGCAAGGCAGCCAGTTCACATTATGACCTGGTGGCAATTGCAAAGCAGTTACCCAGTGCACAGTGTGCAGGTCAATACAAACCTGCAGTTACCACTGAGTAAATGGGATTTTCTCACTGCTCCCCTGGTAACATTTTCCTGGGGCTGTAACCTCAATAAAAGTGTTGCATTTATGAATTAAAAAGACAGTTTTCACAGTTACACTTGCAGAAAAAGGACAGATATGCAGATATGAAATTGATAACTCATTTATTGAATATATATATGCAAGGATACCAATAAAAAGAAACTAATACTGCAAACTACAACTTTGGAAGTAAAGCCAGTATAACAGGAACAAAATATACATAACATTGTAGATAGGAATGCATTTACCCTCTTTCATACATTCCTTGTCTTTACACCTAATGTAAATGTATGCTAGAGCAAAAGCTGCAAGTGTTAGCCTAACCTGAGTGCTTTTTGACAAGCAACAGTTCTCCAGGATTCCTGTAAGGGTTGAGATGTCACTGCTGATTAATGAGTGTGCATACATATGCATATATAGAAACTGCTTCAACAAGTATATAAGTCAAGAGCTGGTTCTGGTTTTTAACCTCCATCACTAATACAGTGGAATCTGTTTCTGGTGACATGGAAGAAGAGCTGCTATTTGCTATAATGTGCTTTCAGTTCTCTTAAGATTAATTTCATCTAATGAGGATTAATTTTCTTGTCAATCTGATTCAGCATATTAATATTTTTGGAATGCACTGATTATCACCTGCCAGATAAGTTATCACCTCTTCATCTTTCACTCTGGTTGAGCATGAAGTTATTTTTCCTTTAGGCAGCAGTAAGAAGCCAGCACTCTTTCTCTGCATTGCATTTTAGGGCCAGATTTAGCACAATCACACCATTCTACATCAGCACTGCTCTTTGTACCTAACAATCAGGTTTTGTGGAGTGTAGGTGTCACTCCTCAGCACAGAGCCTCCTGTGGATCAGCACCTGCTGAATGAGTAGATCCTTTTGCTCACCTAATCTATTTGATCCTAGCTAGCTGCACTGGCACTGACACTGACCCTGCCTTCCACCCTTCCTGCACAGCTCACTGCTAGAGGGTCTGAGCACTGCACCAGCTCTATCCTCAAATTACTCCAACAATACCCTTCTGATCTCTGTCTTTCCCTGGAACAGGTCCTTACTTGGTTCAGCCCAACAGCAGAGCTGTTCACACAGAGATCAAGTTGTTGGGAGATCTGTTCATATGGAGATCCAGTGAGCTGGGGAGAATCCTCCCTGCTTGGAGGGTTCCAGGCATCTTAAACAGCACACACTACCCTTGTGAGAAAAAGAAGTGCCCTAAGGCCACCCCCCCAAAAAAGAACCCCCAAAAACCAACATAAAACCAGTTGCCTAAGACAGGTTTTGTTAAACTCATGAGTTCTCTGATCGTGAGATGAAAGCAGAAGGTGCCTATTAAAATAAATCTCAGTAACAAATAGCCTGCATTAATTTAACTAGCTAATTTAAACATACCTATTTCACCTATAGAGCACTTTCATTACTTCTAACATTTCTGGGAAGGCAGTAGATGCTCCAGAATAATTTTCAATATCTGCTTGCAAAGATTACATTGCTTTACCCAATTAAAAAAAAAAAAAATAAAAATCAGACTGTCTGAAATTCAAAGCTAAAATACACATAAAAAGACAGTAATGGCAATATTTTGTCTTTAAAAAAAGATGTAAATGTTGTACACTATCATACATTGTCATGCTTTTTAAAACTACAATTAAGGATGTAAGAGATGTACAGTAAATACACTGCTGAGGTACATTTCTTCTAAATATTAACACCACGACAGAATTACTCCCCAGCAGGTGATGCTACTTGGGAACATATAAATACAATTTTTACATTGTAAGGCACTTTTACCCAGCATACATGAGTTGAAGTCAGCTATGAAAATTTGAGGCTTGTAAGAAAAAAAGACTTTTGCTTTTGACTTTCTTTCCATGGATTCTGAGTGAATGACAGTTTAGTGAGGCCATCTCAGCACAGAGGTAACAGGTAAACCAGCCACTTTTCTGCTACCTGAAGGTAAAGTGCTGGTCTGGTTTCTTCAAGGCATGGAATGGGGTAATTTATATCATAACAGAGGAATTACTGGACTGATTATTACACTAAGCAACTGACACACAATGAATTAGAGCTTGGTCTCAAGTACAGTCAGTATGCTGGCAGATCTACCCCATGCAACCTCAGTTAAAATACAGTAGCTGCAAACAAAGTGCCTTTGGACCATGGGAGGGCCACATGTGAGGCACAAATCTAAAGTAATTTATACATTGAAGGATGTTCTCTTGCACTCTCAAGCTGTTCTGAGTGGCTGAAAAATGGTCATATTCTAGGAGAAACAGAACACCTTGATAGACAATTGTAATAATTGATGTCACTGCAATTCAAGTCACACTTTTAATTTTGAAAGTTACAAATACAAAATAAAAGTGATCAATGGCATCATGTTTAGAGCAGTAACTGAATGTTTTCTGTACACAGCAATAGTTCTTTCCAAAATGGCATTGTTCTCCAGGAAAGCAAACAGAATTGATTGAATTCTAACAGGTAAAATGTTAGAAACTCCAATATACAGTAATTGAGTCCCTCAAGACATTAAGGGAATGCATAAGAAGACAAATGACACACGTTCAATCTTTTAAAAATACAAGTAAAAAATGCTACAGAAACTCATCTTACAAATTAACTGTTTTTTGCAATACCAATCCCAGAAGAACTGTAGCAGTTTATAGTCAAATCAGTATATTTTGCTTGTTTCCTTCCTTCAAATCCAGAAGTTTTGTTGGGAGTTCAGAGTGAAACAAGTCAAAACCCTAAACAAACAATAAGGTAATGCAATAGCAACAGACAAACATGGGGACTAGGTTCAGCTTTTTGGTTTTATTTAAGTATGTCTGAGAATGTGCTTTAACAGACCAACTGAAGAAGCTAGTAGCCATCAGAAATGACAAGGTGTTTTGAGAGCAGTCAGACAACTGAGCTGTTGTTAGGTTTGGTATAGCCTACATCTGATTGTTCCCTAAAGGAACATCCAACTCTAGCAAGTAGAATCCCATGACATGATTGTTGACTTGACAGAAAGAGAAAAAAAATCATCACTAAACCAATAAGGATGATAAGCAAAGTTTCTCATTTAGTGGTCATAAGATTAAAAAATAAATACCAATCTAGAGAAAAGGTTGTTTTCTCATTCTTCTTACAGAATGTGGGACCTTTATGCATATTCTGGACAAAACATGAAGTGTTCCACACAACACAGAACACTTGAGGTATGGAAGTCAGATATGGTGGCTAAATTCCATCATGAGTTAAGAGTTGTCACTCTCTGAAGTAAAAGAGAGAGGGCTGCAGAGTCCTAACATTGTACTGTAAGGTTTCCATCACACCTAGTGAAGGATCCTCTGCAAATCAGGGACGTGGGGAGAGGTGGGTCTTGGGGAAAAGAATGAACTACAGCCCCTTGGCATGAGTTCTAAAGCTCACAGCTCAGAACCAACAGCTGCTCAAGGAAATCTCCCACAAACAATGCTGGGCAGAGTGAGCAATCACGACAGGAACACCCTGAAATGCTCAGCGTGCTTCGGTGGCCGCCGAGTCCTTTCCTACCCGGTGCTTTGCAAGCAACAACAGAGAGCAGCTGTCCCATGGATAAGCCTCCATAACTTGTGTATGAAGAAAATGCAAAAAATTCACAAAGTACCAGCTTGTTGCCACCATGAACTCGTCCATGTTGTTAGTTCAGCTAGCCAAGACCTTCCCTCGTTGCACGAATCGACTAAACAACTTACACGTTCCAAATCTCAAGGTTTTTATTCAGTCCAGAAATATAGATCTTACTTCATTTCAATGTCTGCCTTAACTTTTGACACTGTACATATTACATATCATTTATATAGTGTTTCTTTTTTTTTTTTTTTTTTCCAGACACTGCAGACTACAAACTACATAATATTGACATGTAAAACTCTGCCACTTACTGAAGGCTCACACACATGAACGTTTCAGGCAGTTCAATGAAATTTCTAACAGAGCTGGGTAGTAAAAAGTTACTAACCCTTTTCTGATTTTAGAAAACAATTTAAAAGAATTAGTAGTTATGATGTCTTAGCCATTCCCAGTTCTATAACTCTGTCCCTTGAACCTGTTTGAAAAATGATGAAAACAACAGTGAATTTAAAGTCATAGAGAAAAGCATTTAGCAGCTCTGACATTACATCTGTATTTAGCAATAAAATCAGGGCCTCCCTTCTTATGCTGTTACAAAGTCAGATGGATTTTTATAAAACCAACAACAAATCCTCCCCATTTTTCTACAGTATGCCAATAAAAAGTACTTCTTTGCATACACTAGATGTAAATATTTCACTGCCATAAACTACATTTAACCTACACTGTGGTTCAGTCTTGGCCACAGAGCTGTCAGGAGGAACTTCCATACCTAGTTTCCATTGAGCTGCTGCTGAGGAATGTCATTATGGTCAGTGCCTGATTTGCCACGGCTTTTACTTTCTCTTTCTTCATCCTCTTCATCTCTTTCATCATTTCCACTATGGTTTTTACAATAGAGTCTAGCACAAGAAGAGAAACAGTGAGGACCTGTACTGAAAACGCCTCTCCAAACCAGACTTTCCTCTGCTAGTTCTGAGATGTGCTACAAGCCAATTGCTGCCTCAGCTCATTGATGGCTTTCAGTCAAGCATCAGTTAAGCTGAGAAGGCAAGCAGAGCTGCAGAGCAGCCAGCAGTGATGGGCTCTGCTCAGGGAATGCCCTCTTGTGGGCACAGCCACAGCAGCAGCTCAGCTGCAGCAGAGCCACCAGCAGCAGCTCAGCAAGCACTGCAGCTGGGGGGTCCACAGAAAATGGAGAGAAGCTACAAAACACAGGGATATGGAGAAATCGTAACAAAAATTATCCAGGGTTTCATCAATTGAAATACTGAGGAAAATAAGTCAGTGAATTGGCTCGTTTCAAACATCACAACAACACTACAGCAATTTCAAGTTAGCAGAGGAGCTGAAATTTTGCAAAGTCAATTAAAAACCCCATTTCAGATGAAATAATATTCCCGTTTTTAATGACATACTTGACTAGTCAAGTTAGTCAGCAAAAGTGCCATGAAATATCTTTGCTTTCATTATAGTTTCAAGAATTACACAGATCCTTACTTATAAATTCCTCGTGACATATTCTCAATGTATTTAGCTTTGTCTTCTACTCCACAGTGGTAATGGTAAGTTTTTATGCAGGCTTTAATTTCACACCCAATTGTAGCACCAGGCTGGCTGCAAAGTGTGCATTTCTGTGCAGGGAAAAGAAGAGAATGGCACTGTTCAGCTTTTCAGTCTTAGTAGTGTTCCTCATATTTATGGTTACCATGATGGCACAGAGTAATTCCTCTGGCAGATCATCCTTCCAATGGAAAGTGAATATTATAAAACAGTATAATATAAATATAGATAATTATAAATATATAATATAAAACTGTATAATACTAACCTATTAAAATATGAACACTAGAATTGTACCTGTTCTTTGCATTGAAAACAGATACATGACTGGACTATTACTGCACTTCCAAGATCATTTTATGCCCCTGGAGTTAGTATGCTAACATATGAAAAATCTTAATTTTTTTTTTTTCCAAGGAAAAATACTGTTAGAAGGTGTTTGTTCTCTGTTGTCATGTCCCCCCATGCAGTGTCTTATCACTTTAAAAACATCCTGAATTACAGTGTGACATTTTCCTAACATCCCCATCTCTGAGGCCTTAGTAATTTCATATTAAAGCATCAAAACAGTTGGAAACACATCAGTGCAGAATATATTCACCATGTTTATTTGTAGTTTCACACAGCTGGCTTTTACTAACAAAAGATCCAAAGCTGTTACTCTTCTAGCCACAGGAAGGCTAATAATAATTTACTATGTACATTGTCATGAAGAAAATTAACTATGCCCCAACACCACTAATTTTTAAGGTGACTCCCACATCACTACCTGTACCAAAAGTAACAATACCATTTAAATTTCACTTAGAAAGAGATGGAAAAGATGGTTTCACAAAAGAAAGGAGGCAGAGCTGTATCCACCTTGGCAGAATCTGTTACCCATCCATCCCATCTGCAGATACATACCATTCTTTTTCCTCTCTTGATTTCTTGAAGTACAGTTTTGATATCAAAATCACCAAACTCTGCCCTTGAAGTTGTTGTTAACTGGACAGTGCCAGAAGAGAACAACTGTAAAACAAGCAAGTCAAAATCATTTTGGACATGAAGGAGGTTAGAAATTTGTCATTTTTTTTTTTATGTGCAGGAATAAGTGAGTATTGAACATCCTCTGCTGTGATCTCAGACAGCATGGGCTTTACTAACAAACTCAGGAAAGCCATCCTGAGTCATCAGTGTGATGTGTTTTCCTTCTGATTACCCACCTGACTGATTCAATTACATTTGTTACCTTGGAGAAATGTATTTTAAAAGGCAAAGGAGCAGACAAGAAATAATGACATGATGAAAACCCAGAGCAATAAAGAGGCACTATGAACAGTTACACCACTGAACTCCTTAGGACTATTCCAGTTCCTTCCCTGTGACAGTTCTCATTCAGCTTCTTGGCAGAGCTGATCTCAGAGTGCCTGAGAAGCCCTGAGGGATGACAAGGGGCAGGTACCAGCCCTACTATCCTCCTCCTGCTGTATGCAGTTTCAACTGGCTTAAAAATGAAGCTCAGCTCCACAAAGTAGTGAAGAATCCTCTGGGATTCAAGGCTGCTGGCACACACAAGGTCTGTTTAGTGAGGTTAGGTAAATGAAGATGCTTAATCAATAAAGGATGCCTGGACTATTTGTTCAGTTTGAGGTACAACAGGAACCACTGAGGTTTGCTACTCAAGCCCTACCTCATTTGTAGCGTGTAAGAGAGCACTATCTGCTCACACTCACTGAAACCACAGACACTTCCAGGCTGGCAATTCTATAAATGTGATCATTTAAAGGCAAGGGTTTTGTAGAACTTCCATGTCCCACACTATTTGAGTCACCCAGCCTGAATCCACTGCTCAGAAAATTACTGAGGTTCACACTCTTCCCAGATTTTATCTGAATGCCTGTGGAGTAAATGTATTTCATTGTAGGAGTGGATCCTTTTAGTTAAAACTGCTTTCTGTTTTCCTTTTTAGATTGTATATACATTTAGATGCTAAGGTTGCATTTTTAACAAGCTACTCCCTGAGCTAATTCCATCTCCTACAACACAGCCAACTTTTATCCATGTTGCCTGCAGTGAAAATAAATGAACTGCTCACTTTGCAACACTTGAGTGCTTAGAGATCATCAGCACACAGACAATACTCATGCATAATTACATGTGAGGGTGCTGTATTAAAATTTAAAACAGCAATTCAGACCAATTTCACATAATAGCCTGATTAACAATACTGTTACTCACCATGCACTTATAGTGTGCTGCAGCCTTTTTGGCATTAAATATATGAAGCTTTCCTCTAGCTTCATTTTCTTCTTCACCTGCATGACAGAATCCACATTTAGGTTTTGTATCACTGGGGCTGCTTCTGTGGGGAGACCTGTCTCTCTGAAAGAAAAACATTTCACTAAAATATACTGCTGGCTTACAAAGCAGGTTGTCATTTTAAAAGCCTGTGGCCACCAGCTGGAGGCTCAGACAAATGCAAATGTTCACAACAATGATATTTGCAGAGAAGAAATATGCAATTCTGTCTTCTAAGAAGTTTAGCATATTTACTGCTTACATAGGAACTGCTTTCTATGTCATCTGTGCCATGTGAGGACGTAGATCTAGTGTCTTCTGATTGCCCTTTTAAATTGGTTTTTCTTGGCTTTCCCTTACGACCCCTCCTTTTTCCTTTGGGAGGTGAAGGCTCCAACTCGTGTTCATTGATACTTTCTTCTAAATCTGCTTTAGAAGTTAAAAAACACCATGAAATCTCCAAAAAAAAAAATCATGTAAGATCAAACAAACAAACCTAAACAGACAGTAAAATATAACCTGTATTTTCTGTGTTTTGGTCAGAAATAAAAAGAGCAACTTTCATCCCATTTACTACAAACATGCAATTGCAGATCCTGAAAATATTGACTTCTTTATACAGATCACACAGCTTTGCATTTTTACAACAGATGAGAAGGTTTAGCATTCCTTACAACTCTGCTTTCAGATCCAAAATGTGTCAGACACATATATTCACCTACAGTGAAAATACAACTCATTTAAACTACACTGAAACCACAAAAATGTTTTCAACTGTGAAATAATGAGGTTTTTTTTAAGATACATAGCTCCAACAGGAATTGCCCTTGATATTATGGCAGTGTTTCTCTGTTGCCTTTTGTCTTCAAAAAGAAGTTAACCCATTTTTACTCTAAAATTAAAAATCATAAAACCATAACAATTTTAAAACTGAAATGTATTTTTTTCAATGGAGGAAAATAAAAAATAACAAATAACCAAAACAAAAACCCCACAAATTTTATAAAAATTTCCTTTGAGCTCCAGGATATTTTTACATTTCCAGCTAAAAGCATCCTCCAGCTTACAGCAAATCAGCCACACTGACAAGCTCCTAAATCAAGTATTTATAGACCTTTAAGGAGTACAAGAACATAGATTTTAAACACAGACATACCAAAGAAGTCTGACAAGTTCCCTTGAAAATGTCAGTGCAGAGCTGAATGCTACAGAGCTGCAGCCCAGGGCTCTACCCTCTGCTTCTCATGACTCAGAGCTCTGCAGTTAACACAGACCAACTCTGCAAGCTGAGATTGCTTCCAGTGTGATGAAGTGAAATGATCTGATATTGAATAACCAGCTCTGCTTAGTCACTGACAACACCACAGCATTCCTAAGTTTTAATATATACACAATATTCTTTTCTAATGAGATGACAAAAGGGCTGCTTGTTTTACTCTGCAATAAATAAAACCAACAAACCAAAAAAAAAAAACCAAAAACAAGCCCCCAAACCATAATTATATGATCTAATGAAAAAATATCCTACATTTTCTTCTCAGAATTTGCCAATATTATTTTTCATTTATCATTACTTGTCACATTCCCCAAGCAAGATGATGCAATTTAGATACTGTTCCTCTCAGATGGCATGTAACAAATTTGACTACAACCTAAAAACCTCTTCCAAGGAAAATAATTCTCTTTAATCTTATCCCTCATTAGATGAGCTTTCCACAAAGGTATTAAAAGAAATTTGTCAATCTTTATTTTTATGTTACAGAAATCAGAGATGGTTATTCTAGAAGCCCTACAAAACCTGACTATTGAATTCATGACCCTTTAAATAACATCACTAAGTTAAAAATATTCATTCCAAAAGCATTTTCCTACTGTATTTGAGGAAGCAATGTGGAGTCCATTCATCCCTTATTTTTTATAACTTTATTCAGTCCAGCCTATCTTATTTTTTCCAAAGCTCCTTCTCAATTCTGCCAACCACAAGGCCTCCCACCTCTTCATCCACCCCTATTTTCTAAATAACATTAAAGCAGATCCTGCATTTTCTACAGTCACACTTTCTGAGCTGGAAGTGAATCATTCTTGCTAAAAACCAAGCACACATCATGAAAACCAACCATTTATGAGAAATGTCACATGCTCCTTATAGAATAAGGTTTGAAGCTGACAATTATTGGAATATTTAAGATCTCAAAAGTAAAAATGCTGTAATTTTAAAAGATGCTTTCACAGAATATACACAGCATGTCAGGGGTTGGAAGGGAGCTAGAAGATCATCTAGTCCAACCCCCCTGCCAGAGCAGGGTCACCTAGAACAAGTCACCCAGGAACAGATCCAGGTGGAGCTGGAGTGTCTCCAGTTGTTTCAGTGCAAGATAAAAAAGAACTAAGGAAAACACAAAAAGTTGTTCAACTCCCCCCAGATGATGTCTCACCATGGCTATCACCCACACTCTGAACCCCCTGAGATGTTCCTCAGCTGCCCCCATGAGGAAACTGGCAATTCAGAGTGGGGAAAAGTGGAGCAGCACCAGCCTCAAATTTGCATTCTAGAAAAGCATGAGCAGAACAAAGCACCACCAAGAGAAGACTAGCAAAATGCTGCATTACATCAGCTCTTACCAGGGAGACTTGGCTTCAGAGAGAAACCTAAAAATTCTCCTTTGATCATGACTAGAAGGAAGAAGGATGAAGATGCTTTGCTGTTGAAAATGAGGCTTGGCAGATCCATCACTGATCTATCAGCTTCAAATGGAACCACCCTTTTCCAAAAGCTTGGTTAAGCAAAATAATAAAAGAATTAAGTGATTTAAAGGTGAAAACAAAAAAAAAAAGGAGAATGTGCACAACAAAGGCCAGTACTGCTCTGTGCAGCCACCTCCCACACTACCTGAAACAACTAAGTGATGGGGGCTGAGGCTCTGTGTGGAAGAGAAGCAACAAAACTGACTGACAACATCCACCTGCAAGGGGGACTGGACAGAAGAAGCAGCCAAAATGTGGAATGTGGAAGTGGCTCAGAGGTGCTGCTCTGTAAACCTGAAATCACACACATGTATCTGAAGGTCTACAGGGCAGCTGGGATAAAAGAGAAACTAAAAATTACAAAGAACAAAACCAGTGTTTCTAGATTTTTAGATGAAAAATGGAATATAATGAAGATGTACTTTAGCATGTTAAAGGAAGATGCCCTTAAAATACAGCTGGAACTCAATAAACCATGTGGCAACACAAATTCAATTAAAAACACAAACAGAAAAACACAACAAACCACAGCAACAACAACAGCAAAACCAAAAAAAAACACCAACCCCAAACCAAAAAAGCCAAGAACCCTTTCTTTCCCTGTAGCCAATAATAAAACTGTGACTGCATCTATAAACCTTAATAAGAACCAGAGATTTGCATGAGAAGCCTTGCAAGAAAATACAAAATCAGGCAGATGAATAGTAGCTTTTATCAGCAAATGATGTACAATTAACAAAGTGCTGAATGTAACTTTTTGCTTTTTTTTTTTTTCAATGGAAAAATACTAAATTATATGAAACAACAGGAGGAAGTAAGAGTGGAAAGGGAAATAAACCCAACTAAATCACCCCTTATGTCCCATCACTAAGATGTTTTTGAAAGTATCATCTGTGCTATCTATCTATCTATCTATCTATCTATCTATCTATCTATCTATCTATCTATCTATCTATCTATCCACTGTGATGCTGCTGCAGAAGGTCTCCTTAGTCTGTGCAGGGGGCTGCAAACACTGCCTGGCCCACAGGGGTTGATGCCAACACTCCCTCTGGTTCTGCTGCCACATTCAGAGCAGCATTCTTCACAAGGTGACAAGAAGGGTGGGTTAGCAAAGCCTAGGGAGAGTTTGTTACCATCCACCAGCAAGAAGTGAAGTGACACTGCAAGGTGAGGTCCATGTGCACACCCAAGGGCACACAGAGAGGGCAGGGCAGCTGCTGTGGACCATGGTGAGTGGTCCAACAGGGAGTGAAGAGTCCAAAGATGAAGCAGGATGTCCCCCAGCTACAATCCCAAAGCTTTCAGATGTTTTCCTGCAGCCTCTGCTTACACAGGGCTTGGAAGAAGTTTGCCAGAGACTGCGGCCTCTCTGAACAGGTCTCAGGGAAACACAAATCCTGCCTCCACTCACCAAGCAGCAGGAGAAGCAGAGATTTCAGCTCTGCTCTTTAGAATGCCATGGACAGGATGCTGAGACAAGGCATGTCCTGGTTTCCACTGTGGAAACAATTTCCTGAGCCTGTGAGTGCAGCTGCAATAAGGCTGCTCCAGAGTGTATTTTCTGACCCCACAGCTCCCAAGCCCTGCTGCACACATCAGCAACAAACAGTCCCATGGCTGCCTCCATGATGCTCTGTAACACAGAATGAAATTACATCCTTATCTCAGTTTGTACTGAGCTGGTCCTGATTAGCTGAATTTGTTTTAAATCCAACACAGGGCCCAGGGCAGTCCCACCTGCAGGGAACTGAGAGATACCAGCTTCTACATTTTTCAACAATTATTTCCAGTACTTTAGATAAATTCCAACAAACAGTTGCAAAACCTTTGTTCAACAACACCCTATTCTTCAAAAAGAAGAAAAGAAATGGTGTCAAACTGCACAGCAATTCATCTATCAGTTAGCTGTGATGGTTTGAGAGCACTGGCAGCAATTCCTGTAACCTAGGAGGTACTGGAAAGCCAAGACAGCTTACCTCAATTATGAATTAAACCACTGCCTCAAGTTCAGGTCAGGTTACTTTGTTAGATTTATAACTAGCAAGACAAGAATCTAGACATGAAGCTTCCAGGAACTTGGTCTGCCCCTCTGAGCAGGAGTCTTCAAATCTCTTGACCTCACAGCCTATTAGAAAGTGTGAGAGCACCTCACTTTTGCTTTTCTTTTCCCAGTTAGTGGGAACACATCACAGAAGGATCCATCTCACACATACATGCACCATGGGAACACAGGAGGAATACAATTCTATTCTATGTCCCCTGAGGGCCAGGCCATGCAGATAAATTCCACAAAGCCAGCAATCTGCTGAAACAGAAAATGGATTGAAGAGCACAAGATTTTTCTGCCAATTTTCATATTTTTGTATTCAAAGAAAAGAGAAAGTAGTTCAGCAACTCCTGTCAGTTAAAGGAAAATGAACTCACATGGCTCATTAATTTTGTCTTATGAGTAGAGAGATACTTAGCCTGATGAATTTTTGCACCACTTGAACTTCATGACAGCAGTAAGTAACATCTAAGAGGTTCTTTTTATTAGGTTTTAATTGGGTAACTTGAACTTCAACATAGGTCCTTCAACCACATTTCTGTGCAGGCTTAAAAAGAATTATTTAACAGTTATTAAAGGGTTAATGGATATACTTTTTAAAGTAGAACTAACAAAAGGTGTATAAGGCAGTGCTCAGCTTGACTAAGTATGCCCCCAACAGCAGCTACTTTCCAGGGAAGGGAAGGAAAAAAAAAATCTGTTATGCAGTGGCACTACCCAACTGAAAACCCCAACTGCTCTGGACTGCACCAAACACCCCTAAAAACTCTCCCAACATCTGCTAATTCAGGTGACATCATAAACTTGAAGTGAAATGAGGGTAGAGAACAAAGGAACCCCAGATGTTCTACATGGACCAAGAAAAGTCTCAGAGCAGAGCAGGAGCAATGCTTCCAATTTAGAACTGGTGTCTCCAGTGCCTCTGTGCACCTACACTGAGTGACACACCCACAGATGATTTTGAACTGTTCACTTGGGAAAACACTGCTGGAAGACAGGGTTTTGTTTCTTGGATCTGTGAATCAAGAGAGGAAAAAAAAAAACTAACAGAAAAAAGCTTAATTTCACCATCCAACATCATCCAATTACCATTTCACTAACTGCAGCATTTAAATATTAAGAAACAAACCTTCTCATGTCTCCTCTTAAAACCACTCTGTATATTTCTGTCTTCTAAAGGCAAATAGTTCTCTACGTAGCAAAATACCACTGCTATACAACACTAATAGTCATTGCCATAAAAGGGATGCAATATGTATTTTTACTTTCTTTGAATTAAAGATTTATCACCAGAGCTCCAGCTTTTGGCATTATCAAATGCATAATTCTAAGTAGTAATACTCTGTGGATATAGTCTTTATAGACTAAGAAGATAACACATTCTTGACTGCATAAAATTTCAGTCAAATATTAAACACCACCCAGAAATCAGAGAAGTGAGGCATAGCTACAGATATTTCTAGAAGCATAAAGCATCACAAAACTGTTTGCACCAGAACTGTGCAAAACTCAACACTAAGAAAGATACTTGAGGATTCTTTGGCCTTTTTTTTCTGAATGGTGGTGTTCATTCCTCCTTCTACCCTTAATCAAGTCTCTTTGAATGAGGCTGGTTTAATGGTTTAATAAACTGCCATCATCATCATGTAAGAAAAAAAAAAACCCACTCTGCCTCTAGCAATTTTCCCACATCTTCTCAGACAAACCCAGCCATATAAAATCTTCAAGCATCTGCTGCTAGAGACTGACACTGCAGAATGGCAGAGAATGCTGTCTGAAAACTCTTCCTAATGAAAAGCCCAAGTTGAGATCCCACAAGGAATTCCAAGCAGCACCAGTCATCCACTGGCACTGGGCTCCGTGAAGAACTGGAGGCATTTTCAACAGCTGTCAAACACTGAGCCACTTGTGAAGAAGTCCAATGATTGTGCTTAAATATCAGTTAAAGAGATTAATCTCTCTCCCAACTCAAATGTCTTTCATATTCTGTTGCTGCTAAGAAGCAAAACAAATGCCAAAACAAAGAAACAAAGTGCCAAACTACAAGATCATGTGGCCCTGTCTCTTTTTTAGACCCTGTATACTGCTTTTTTTCTTTCAACCTCACAACAGCAAAATCAGTGTTTTATACAAAGCACGTGACAAAAAAAAATATTTAAATAGATTTTTAAAAAACCAACAGCAAAACAAGTTTTCTTTTAGGATTTGCTACTGCCTTCAAAGTCTAAACATTGAAATAACATCCAAACTTTACCATTAATATGCACTACCCATAGCATAAAAGGTAGCATATTAGCTTAAAATTTTTATTTTTAAATATTATTTATATTAAATAGTATTTATTAAATAAAAATAATG
>JAOEGS010004237.1:8806-20501 GCA_025447755.1 Corythornis vintsioides
CCTGCTCAGGCAGGGGGGTTGGACTAGATGATCTTCTAGGTCCCTTCCAACCCCCAATATCTATGAATCTATGAATCCCCAGTAGTTCATCAGAAGAGCAGAGGGAATGGCTTCCTGTTAACTCCTTAAAGAATTATGAACTAGAGGGAAAACCCTCCTACCAGAAGGGAGACAGATGGACAGTCAGTGAAGAAGAGATGCCTTTCTGCTTTTTTTCACACAGCAGTGCCCAAATAAAAATTTTTTTGCGTTTTATTATCAAATAATAGCAAGGTGCAGCCTGCCAACTACACATGAAAGTTTATTCAACCCTTAGCAGGTGAAAACTCCACTGCCTGCCCGAGGCTGGCAGCAGAGGAGAGGAGGGAGTTGCCAAGCAGCCAGGAAGCAGGCAGAAACACATCCCAGGACTGGAGGTGCAGACCTGGGGAAGCTGTACCTTCCCCCAGTATCTCAATCTTTTTATTTCAAGAACTTAACATGCTATAGAATGTAGAATACAAAGAAAAAAAAAAAAAAAAAAAAAAGATGAAAACTTCATGTCAAGTTAGAAAAAGTATTTGCTGAAAATATTAATCAGTTACCACTAGATGGCATTTTGTTCCCGAGAAATTAGAAACTCACGGGTTTCAAATTACTTGTTACAGACAGCAGGAAACAGTAGGAAATGGAATTACTTACCTCATTCTGTTAATAATTTATTATCCATTGTCTTGTATAAGCACGACATCACTAATGCAAGACACTTCCAAATTTATAAATGCCCTTTATTTAGCTATAGCCTGTGACTCTTCAACCCTCTGCTCCAGTCGTTAGGGGCTTGAACTGTAGTCAGTGCTTGCCAAACATCTTTTCCGCATTTTGAAATGACAAACATAGGCCACTTCACAGACTCTGAGCATGCCATGGCAATCTGCCAGAAAGGCCTTGCTCCAGTAACTGTACACAGTATTTCCTGTGTTATTTTTGGATAAACCCTTAATAATACAGATTGCAGTTAAAAAAAAATATTAAAAATAAATCCCTTTCAATAATAGTTGTAATCATTTTAATTTCAGTTTGTACAAGATGCCATTTCCATTCTTAATCATTGAAGAGTACAATGTACCACACCCAGAGGTGCAATGAGTTCTACTGAGCACATATTGGGGTGACATTGTAGCTAGCTTGTTTAATGTTCACAAGTCTCTCAGTGTCAAATTAAAACCAAGCAAGAGGATTTCCCTTACTCTGCAACAAAATGGGAGCCTGAGAAGTGAACTATTAACTTTTGCCTTAAAAGAGACTACAGCTTAACTCTTACTTACACAAAGACAAAAAAACCTTCAACAAATGCACTTAAATTAGTTTTGCATATATGCAAATATACACAATACTATGAGGATGCCTTCTCATTAGATCATCCTGAGTATTGACTGTACAGCAGCCTGTTTAATAGTTAATCAGAGCAAAATTCAGTCATCAGAATGCTGACATAACTTAATATCCCACTGAAATTCTGAAAGAAAAATCCATCAAAAATGCCCAAAACAGAACCCAAAAAGGTATTCTGAGTATGCTCTTTGAAGAACAACTAAGGTTTTTGTTTAAATTAAAACCATATACCGACATGCTTTAAAAATACTTCAAGTGCTTTTTAATATATGCTCAATGTATCTAAAGTACATATCTCACACCAAGGCCTTTTCTCTTAACAGGTCTTCAACTTCACTGGCAACACCCAGTGGTAATTGCTGCTCGCCACAGACAAGAGGATGAAGGGCTGTTGGTAGAACAGAACATTTACCATCATATTTCAAGGGTGGAGACTTGGGGCAGCATTCACATAACCCATGAACACTAATATCATTGGTTTGAGTGCTTGAAAAGTTAAATTGAGAAAGCAGCCAGGAAAAAATCCTTCTTTGCTTAGGCTAAGCTATACATTAAGGCTCTAGGTATGACAGTGACTTCTGAGAAGTAACTTTGGGCCTTAGAAAGACAATATTGAGTTAGAAAGAAAAAAAGATTAACAGTCTCTGTGTATCACTCATTTTTTTCCTAAATTATGTTTACTGGCAGAAGCAGCATTGGTGGTGATTAACAGCTGGCTAAATCAGATCCTGCTCTCATACTGGCTCGGGAAAGCCTCATTACAGAAGGAATCTAACTTTACTAGGGTAACATTAATCTTCACCTCTTCATAAAACAGGCATAAGTTTCTTTGAAATTGCCATTTTAGGAAAGCTGCTTTGGTTTAAGTCAAATGTTTTAAGACATTGTGTATTGCAAAAATTTAGGTGGCTTTATATTAGTTTAGTAATGATACACATCTGTTTTTTATTTTTTTTTTAAATTTAGCTTAATACTATTTGCCAGCATGTATGATGTGCTGAACGTACTGAAATAATTCAATGGACATGTCAAAACAAACCTTCACAATCTCAAGAAGTTTGTGTTGATAACAATCTCACTCTGCCAAGTAGTGACATTTTCTCAATAGACCCACAAGATTTTATGCACCCGAACAAACATATCTGGGTACCTGGCATATTATGCCCTTATCTGATGGGTGTAAACAACAACTAAATCCAAACTAGATGCAAAATTATAAGAGCAAGTAAAGACCATGCATTTCTTTGCTGAAACTTTGCCAGACTTTTGGAACAATGAAAAGGCCAGAGTTTATATAGCTATCTGGTACTCAAGATTTAAAAAGACCACAGAAAGGAAGCATCCAAGTCATTATAATGCATTTCCATGCCAAGGAAACCAATGCTGTGCCACGTGACAGAAGGCAGAAATGACAAATACAATTATGCTGACAACTCAGAAACAGCATTCCTGTTGCGTGGTGACTGGAAAGTTCTATGGCCAGCAATCTTCTTACACAGCGTTCAAGAGAGTGCTACATAATTTACAGAAGAATAAAAAAAGTGTTAAGCTCTGTTAGAAGGGGAGCTCTAGAAAGTTTGGGTAACTGTTAGAGACAGCATAAAGAAATATTTTATATATTCAGACACGTGAAAGTCAAACAGTAAATATAATAGCTTGAGGTTCATTAAATATTCAACAAAATTATCAAGTGTTCAAAAAGTTGCTATGATCCAGTGAAATATATATAAGCTATTTGGCTCTCACAAGAATTATATATTTTTTCAGCAAAAATCACTAGCCCTTTAAAGCAATTCTGATGAAAGGGATGAAAATGGAAATATTAGCCTTTCTCATGTTTTGAAATCATAATCATGCTGACTATAAAGTTTGTTGGCATTTTTAATATATGTTATACCACCTTCAAGAGTATGTTTCTCAACAGAGTAATGAATAACAGGATGTTTATAATATTTACAAGTGAGGTCAAAACATTTCTAACATCATTGTAAATAAACATTTTGAAGAAACAGATCATCACAGAATGCAGTTTCATGTCACTATCAAAACAAAGGCCTGGCATAATTGAGATGTGAAACACAGCACATTTTCCCTTCTTGTTCAGAGGGAATAGTGGGCAAATGGTACTTTTTTTTTTTTCTTTTCCTCTCCATTATATTTTCTCAATTTGTTCAGAAAAGCAATTAATTTTGTTTGCTGCTTAAGCAGAGGACTTTCTCTTCACTTGTCTCCATTTCCCCTTGATCAGGATTCTAGATGTAGGATGTAATATCCTATTTTATTTTAAACATAAATAAGTAAGCTTTTTGAAATCAGTTTCTAAAATGCATCAGTCAACTATTTACAAAGGACAGTATTTTTGCCTTCTGTAATGGTCTAGAACAAGTGATTCAGCTAAAGAGAGGAAAATACTATTTACATGCTGTGCCAATACTAGCTTGCAGCAAAACAAGAACAGGAGCTTTTTAAGCAGTAGGAAAAAAAGAAATGCATATTAACTTTTGTCTTATGAGTAGCTAAACACACACATCAGACTTGCATTCAATCCACTTGGGGACAGATGCTATTAAATGGAATTTTAATAGCTCATGTTTGTACTTTGATGTATTAAGCTAGCCCTAGGCAAGGAAAATGGGAGTTACCTGTAATTCTGTTTCTCTGAAGGTATCTAATGTGACAGCACACTCAGTCCTGATGCTCATCTTCAGTCTAGTGCTGATAAATCTCCCTAAGATACCAAGTACTACTACCCTTTAAGCTCATTAACTGTAAAATAGAGTATCACCAAGCCCTGCTCTCCAAAGTGGTTGTGAACACTGCCTGCTCCCTATTGTGTTTGCTATTAGTATTACAAACAAGCATTCCTAGAAGCACACATCCTTTTCTTTGCCTCAAGCTGATTTGTACACTTGCTACCATTTCAAAACAAATTATGCAGTTAAAACTACTGTTTCTTTAGCTAGGGATTAAAAATAATAAATGTACTTGCATAATCATTTCACATCACTTTTCAAACAAAGTATTCCATTCCAGATTAAATTCTGTTACAGGTAGTTTATTTCAACACTGAAGAACCTTCTTTCTCCTTCCTCTTCTTCCCCAAAAATGATTAGGAAAAATGTGCTCAGAACGACATAGAATGTAATTATAAAGGTGGTAATAGAAGAGGGACAGATAATTTAAGCAAGGCTTAAAATAAAGTTATACAAATTAGATCAAGTTTATGTGTCTTGTTATTCTGTAACTGTTGTACTTTGCAGAATTACAAAGGCATCAGCATAGAACCTTCACTCGCTACTTGTACAGAGCACCTGTAATAAAATTTTCTGCAGCACTAAAAAATCCATATTGGAGATTCGGGATGTCCTTGCAGACTTAAGCATGTATTTTATGATATGTCTTGTTCTAAGAAGATATATATGTCAAGATTTCCTAAGCTTCTCATACCTATTCTAATTGAAGAAGACACACCACATGCAGAAATTCCTCTCCTAACTTAAAATGGTACTTCGCTATAGAGAGGTAGCACAATGAAGGAGGAAGCAATATGCAAAAAAAAAAAATAAAAAAATTCCACATTAAACATAGAAGCACTTGCAGGGACTCATCACTCAAAAAGAAATATTTTGAAGAGGAAAAATATGAAAAACAAGAAAGGTCATGATTAAATTCCATAAAGAAAAAATTCTAAAATCTCATATTAGAAATTGAAAAGAAATTAAAAGGACAATAGACTTACTATTAAAGAATATATGTCCAAATCATTTCATTAGTGTCATCTGGACCTACCCTATGGTGATACAGAAGACACAGTTTAAATACATCATACCTGTATTTTAGTTGATACGCTAGTTAAAAATAAAGGAAAAGACTACTGTAAGCCAATCTTAATATCATTGTTCTGCAGTGTAAATGAATGCAATTCAGATTATTTCTCTACTGAGGAAGCAACAGGCAGTATATAAATGCGAACAACCTTCATTAGACACATTGTCATGAGTATATTAATCATGTCCAGAAGCATTGCTGAAGTTTATTTCAATGCATTATAATATACCTTACTTTATTAGGATACACTTAATTTGACTATGTTTTCTCCTCATTATCATTTATGATGACCAATTAAAATGTTTGTGCCTGTCTCTAAGCAAATTACTTCTGTAATTCTGGTAGCTGAAATCACTGCTCATCCAACACTTCTGTCATCTCATTATATTAGTGTAATATCTTTTTTTTCCCCCCAGCATTTTAAGGAGGAGGAAAAAAAAAAAGCTTATGTGGATTGGACAGTCCTAGGTATAAACCCAGGTCTCCTTACAATGTAGAGTTTAAAAAGCAGGTTGGTTTCCCCCTACCCAGTTGCCCTGTTACACATACAGCCCTCAGGGCTTTTTCTCTGGCATGACAAGCGTAACACACAGTCAGAAATCTAAGAACATAATGAAGCAAGAGGCCTTGGGCATTAGTATCATACTGGGCTCAAAGTTGTGGGCAATTTCATTTTCTTTGGTCAACACATGCAAGAAACACAATTACACAGCAACTTCACCCTTTTTGTTTCCTCCAAAGTATGTGTATCAGTTCTGTCAAAAGCCTTCCAAATGAAAAGCCCAACATGCCGCTCTCTGTATGTTTCCAACGTCGATAAATAAGCCCAAACCATTTTAATAATATGAAAATCAAGCATGAGCGCATAACCTTTCACAACACAACTGCAAGCAGTTAATCTAACTATAGCTGGTATTCCCTGGCTTCATGAAGCAGAAGGTACCTGGAAGTGAGCTGGAAATGCTGATTACATACAGCGCTTCTGCGGTCAAACTAGGGGCAACCAGAAATGGCCAAGCAACACCTGGGATCACCAAGCGATTTTTAGGAACAATGTTATCTGCGGATTACCTTGGGTTCCTGTAGCTGATGACGTGTCTTGTTCTTTGGAAGCTGTTGAAGCTCAACTGCAGAGCAATGGAATTTGGATTATTTTCTAAAGAAATGTATGTGCTCTCATTACTCTGACATTATAGTAAATGACTTCCAAAAAAATGCTGATAATTGCAAGGGTGAAGAAATAAGTCTGAAGACAGTGCTGCCTTTTAGAACAATTATAATTTCATTAAAATAGGAACATAACTTAAAGATAGATTTTATTCTCTTTGATGATTTACTCATGCAAACTGCACATAAAAGAAAACAGTACAGTTTGTGAAACATGTCAAATGTAAAGACCCAAAATGCTAAATACAGAAGTAGTGTGACAAATGTCTCAAAATGGAATCCATGGTAGTACAACTAATAAGTTTTCTCTATTTGCTGAACACAGATTTTAATGGTTCTTTTTCCAGCCCCACTGCTAAATTCATTAACTGTTTACACATCTCCTATACACTTATGTAGACTTATTTTACAAGCGCGACAGTTTTGTTATAAAAAAACTCCACTTATATAAATATGATTTAAAAGCCTTTGTGTTTAGGAGAGCAAATTATAGTATAATCAATGAGGCCTTACCTAGTCCACCAAAACTACAATGAAAAGTGACTGTAGAGCTTTCTCGCAGAACTCACAATTTGTGCCTTTGCAATTAATTTCCTTCTCACAAGAGGTCCACTGTATTTCACTATCCTGGAAACATTCAGTAACTGTTACAGCTTTTTATATTTAAATTGGGAAAGTAAGACTTTTAAACACATGAGGTTACCAACTTTTAGTTTTAGAATACAAAATAATTAGAATCCCTATTATTTTCATGCTTAAAGCCCTGCAATGATACATATATGACTTAGATACTTCTTTGTCCAGTTTTCTTTATAGCATGGCTGTATATATAGTAGAAATTATAATTTTCCTGTAGATCAATTGCATTTTTATATTTAAAACTGAATCAAATAGAAACTTGATGGCACTGACACTGAAAAACACACAGTATAGTGACAGAGAAGGAAGAGCAAATGAACTACACAACCCATTATAAATGCATTAAATCTTTGTTATATACATAATGGAATCCTGCTTTTCTGTCAGTTGCTACTATGCATCTGGTTTTGCTATTATACAAAGTTTTCCGACCTGAAAGCACACATCTACTTTTTTTTTTTCTTAAAACAACTTAATCTATTGTAAAATATTGTACTGTATTTTGAACATGAGTACAGAATCAAAATAGATAATGGCACATTTAAAAAACTCAATATCCTACAGATGATTGGATAATGAGAAAAAGTGTACCTACAATCATCTCATCAGAAACAAACTACATCATGGAATGTTAGTTATCCAAGTTCGCACAGTAAATAACATTTTAAAACTGCAATCACCTATCAGCCAGCATCACATTGAAGGCATCTTTAAACATTCAAGCAAAAGACTGCTGGCATTAACTACTGAACCATCCTCACGCACACACCACACACACCACATTATAATTACATTGTTTCCAAGATACGGTAGATACTGATTTTCTTTTTTCCACAAGAAAGGTATCAAAATTTTTGCTACTAAAAGATGACAGTGCTTACACAAGAATTAAGTACAAGTTAGCTTGCAAATACAAGACAATGACAAAAAAAAGTCTTGAGTTGTCTGAAGAAGGATTTTAGGCTTTTCTGGCATCCAAAACCATGAGTAAACTCCTAGTCTGTGACTCAAAAATCCACAAAATATCAACCTACTTTGGAATACTAAGTATTCCATATTTGATAACCCTGTATTTTACAATATGCTTACTGGTTTCAGTCTAGCAACAAAGGGTAATTATAGATATATTATTCTGACTGGAGAAATAAAGCTCTCCTCCCCCCCAGAATGAAAATGTTGGAGGAGGAAGAAAAAACCAAAAAACAAACCTGGCATCAATTTAATATTGAAAAAAAAAAATAAATCAAATACAAGTAATGATCCTCATCCAGAATAGGTATGTGCATAAGAGTACTGTATCTCATATACTGTACTGGCCCTATAAAAAAAATTAAAACCCCAACAGTTAAAAAGCCAACCAAAATGCTATACATAAAACCCAAACATTTTTCTCCCAATGTTCTTCCTCTCAAAATGTGCAAAACAACAAAAAGGCAAAAAGACTAAAAGCAAATTTACTGTTACTGTCTTTCTCTTGCCTAGTGCTTTATGACCTTGTTATCATTACAAAGTCAATAGGGACTATGCAGAACTTTGGTATAAAAATGTCACATAATATTACTATCACAGTCTTGGGGATGACCTTTAGTAATTCACCCCAACGTTTGTTGAAATAATACCAAATTAAAAATGAAATAAACCACATTGTACTGTACACACGCTTTACACATTAAGCACAAAAAATAACTAGTAAAACTAATAATTAAAAAAAAAAAAAAGAGAAGTCTTTTGCAAAAAGACTAGAACTTGTGTCCTGTCTTATCTTCACCTGCCAATTGTTAAAGCCAAATTTAAGTTGGATTTTTAAAAATTAGTAATTTTAAGCTACAACTTCTCCCAGATGGAGACTGGTCTTTTGTTGATTTCCCTTTAAAGTCACAAATGTATATCTAAGAACCTGAAGCAATGCAAGTTTTTAATCAACTTCCTGAAGGCTGGGCCTGGGAGGGAGGCGCCAGGACGATCTGGGAAAGCACAGGCTCTGTGCTCTGGTCCGCCAGCTGGGTGAGAACTGAGGTGGCCACCGCCTCGGCCTTGGAAGTCGAGCTCACGCCGTTGGAAGTGCTGACAGAACTGTGCTGAATAGCTTCCGTGTGTGGACTGCTTGGCACTGATATGTCTTCTGAACTGTCATCTTTATCTGCAGCTGAAAAAGAAAGAATAATGCGGATTGTGGTTTTTTTTCCCCTGGAACGCACACCACCACGGCCCAGGTAACAGCAATAAAAATTCATGGTGTGATGCAGTAACAATTGGAAAACAATCTTATTTTCTTTTTTTAAAAGAGAATACCAATTTTTACAGTATGGAATATTTAGGAAAAAAAAAAACCAACTCCAGAACTCCTTTTGGCCCCCTGATAATCACTAGAAAGCCTCATGGCTATTCTCATCAAGCTATTCATAGACTATGGAGGGACTCAAGCCCAGACATCTCATTTCCATTGAGGTGGCCCTTGTGAGTATCCCCTGCAGCCACTGAAAGACTGACACCTGTTTAGATAGGCTGTAGAAACACATGTTTTGAGTGGTATAAATCATTTGAGGTCTAAAACTAGTTAGTCACCTTCTAGTCTTTAAAACTAGCTGAAGCAAGAATACAAAAAACTCCATTTAACACCACCTACACTGCATCTTCCTTTACCTTCAATTTTGGATAAACATTCTTGAATATTATGATGTGCTTTTGAAGGACATAAACAAATACTTAGAACACTTTTGGACACTTTTTTTTTTACAGATCTAATTTCCACAACATATTTACTTCTCACAAATTTCAAGTTTTTCCTGCTCCAAATACAGAAAAAGCCTGAGAAAATACCCAAGTATGGCAGACTTTTAGAAATAATCTGGCATTCAAGATTTCTCTCATATATGGCACCTTTCCCCCATGCCCCTAATGTTTTAAGATGCTTTCAGAACCAGTATCATCCTTCTTTGGGATGTAAAAGAAATTTTAACTGGCTGAAAACTCAAACGCTGCAACAGAAATTAATCAGTACTGCCTCAAATTGCAATAACCATTTTCCTGGTTTCTCTGTCTTGCTGACATTCTCTTTTTAAGTAGGCACAAGACTTTTTAAATAAGGAAAATATGATCCCAAAAACAATCTTAGAACAAGAAAAGGGTATCTGCACCATCATGCTTTTCACTTGGCCTGAAACAAAAATACACCTGGAAAATTCAAAAGATCTTAAGAGATATGTAAAAGTAAGTGCCAAAAATACCCTGAAAAGAAATAGGTTATTCATGCCTATTTAAGTGCATCATACATGAAACAACATGAAATTGTGGACTTAGCTGTTAAAACACATTCCGAATGGTATAAACTAGCACTGGTCTCAGCAGTGCATAATATTCAACACTGCAGGAGCTCTATAATCTAGTGTCTTCAATTTCTTCCGCAGAGACAGACTGTTAAACCACTCACATGTTTTTGAAGCAATTCAACCCTGATTACTTAATGAACACAGTATGTTTATTTAAAAATACTTTCTATGAACATCATTTTCATGAATGGATTACCCGAAACGGTGTTTTCCTCTCAAACTGTACTGTTGCGTATGTCACTTAAGCAAGATGTTGCTAAAAACATGCACCTGATAACATGACAAAATCCTTTCAGAGGGATGGCATAACCATCATTCATGTTGCACTTTTACTTTCAAGGGACTTTTCAAAAAACTAAGCAAGCTATGCTTCCAATCTCCTTGCTTACAAATATTTTTTTTTTCTAAAAATGTAAAATTTTTCTTACTTATTAGTACTTTAGTTCTTATTAATTTTGCATTCCTTTGTAACACTTTAGATCTCTTTTGAGGGCAGAATGTAAGCATTACTAAAGGCCATTTGTTAATTCTTCAATAAAGAAATCCTGAGGATATAGTTCGTTTGCCAGCTTAAGACTCATGTTTGAATATTTTTTTGTGACAATTCAGGAACATGCATCCTCAAAACATATATTCAAGAAACTTACTTTTATTATTTTTTATTTTTTTTAAATGTTGCATGCATAATGTTATCCCCTAGTAGCTTCTATATGAAATTATGTTGTTCTGTCAGATGGGAGCCATAATGGCCTCATCCCTGCAGCAATCATTGTTAATATAAATCCCAAACATATTTCTGTACTGTTCCAATTTACTCCAAGATGCTATTTTCCATCTTGTCAAAATGACTAGAGATCAAAGGACCAAGATTTATAAGCTCAAAACTGACAAAATCAGTATTCTAAATATATATGGCAATAGAGAGTTGCTAAATCTCCTGAATCTTTTAAATTAAAAAATATTGCCCATTCTGATGAAATTGCTTACAATGACTACAAGTAAAGATGGTGGCCATTAAGTTTTATCGCAAGCACCTGAGGATCTGTTTGCATGCAATACAAAATGTTCCTTTATTCTCCTGAATTACTGACACTGGCAAATTAAAATGAAGTGGCTACATATGGCAGAAACAATCTTCACATTTACAAATATCCTGAAATATCAGTAAATCATAAAAACGAAAGCTGTGGGTTATATATTATGAATGTTGCCTAATGCGTTCCCAGCTCTGTTATTTGTAACAAATTTGTGTACAATGGACAAAATTGGCCATTTATTCTACAGCAGCAGCAGCAGCAGCTGGTTCTGGCACTGTGTATCATATGAAAAAAGGAAGTTACAAGTCAGAAAAGCATAAT
>JAOEGS010004237.1:37694-99950 GCA_025447755.1 Corythornis vintsioides
GCACCTTACACTTGCTCTTATTAAATTGCATTAAATTTCTCTCTGCCCAGCTCTCTAGTCTGTCCAGGTCTCTCTGAGGAACAATAAAAAATTTCACAAAATAAAGCAACAGCCAAGAAAATTCCTAAGGTCTATAAAAATCCTGAGTCCTGGGTCTTGAGTCTTCAGAAGAAAACATGACATCTTCACCCTGTCATCCAGCTTTCTGTCCAGAAGACACTAAGAATACTAGGCTGTCAGACTTCATAGAATCATTTAAGTTGGAAAAGACCTTTCAGATCAAGTCCAATGGTTAATGCAACACTGCCAGGTCATCACTAAACCCAGGCACCACATCTACAATGTCTTTTAAGTATCTCCAGGGATGGTGACTCCACCACTTCCTTGGGCAGCCTGTTCCAATGGTTGATGGCCCTTTTGGTGAAGAGTTTTTCCTAATACACACTCTGAACTTCCCCTGGTGTAACCTGAGGCCATGTCCTCTTGTTCTATCACTTGTTACTTGGGGGACTAACACCCAATGTGCAACAACCTCCTTTCAGGTAGTTGTCTACAACTATCACTCTCTAAAGCAGTCGGGTCTCTCCTGAGCCTCCTTCAAGCCTGAACAAGCTCACTTTCCTCAGACACTCCTCATGAGACTTGTTCTCTAGACCCTTTACCAGTTTTGTTGCCCTTCTTTGGATATGCTCCAGCACCTCAATGTCCTTGTAGTGATGGGCCCAAAACCAAATAGAGTATTCAAGGTGTGGCTTCACCAGTGCTGAAGACAGGGGGACAAATCACTTCCCTTTGTTCAACAGAGGAGGAAAATTAAGGAAGACCTGACAACATTAGGAGAAATTGCACTGGTAGCCAGCTCTCCACAATTGTATCAGTATTTGGTGAACGTGCTATACTGGAATCCCATTACTCCAGACAGCAGAACAATTCTGCATTCCCAGGTTCACTGTTTTTCATATTTTGGTTTGAAAAGAGAAACTGGATAAGGAAAGAAAGCCCAGAAGTCTAGTTCAAGAGATAGTTCAAAAGGATGTTAAGAGCATCATCTCACTTGTCAATATTGATGTATAAAGTATTTTATCTAGGATGTGTTCCTGAATCTTTTCTAGCATAAAGAGCCAGAAGACTACTTCTCAAGACAGATACTGTTTACAGAGACATCTTGTAAATACACGAGTTAATTACTGCCTAATAATAGATTTTCCATTGCTTTCTAACAGTTGAAACAAACAAGAGTAAAAATGAGAAGCAACTACCTCATGTTGCAGAAATTTTGTAAAGAAATTAATTCAAATCACCATGAAAACTTAATTACTAATATGTAAAAAAATATCCACCAAAATAAACTTTCTCTGTTTTATTATTTTCCCAAATAACCCCCAAACCACCCCAACACAAAAGAACAACCTCCACATAAAACAATTTCCTAACAATGTCAGTAATACATAACTGATTACAAACTCTTGCCAAACAGACTATATTCAGTTGAGATTCTGAAAATACTGTTAAAAACAAAATCTTTTCATTTTCTTAGTTTTTATAAGAATTGTATCTTTCCGGAGAAAACATTTTCTGCTTTTGTGAAGGTTATGTCCACTGTTAAAATGCTACTGATCTTCTCATTCTTCCCAGTAACATTTCCTATTCTCCAATACAAGGAGCAAGAAGACGTTTAGTTAAAAATCTAGTTCATTTAAAAGAATAATAGAAAATAAGTTTAAAATTACTATTAACAACAGAGCTAGCATAGGCTGGAATTTAAAATCACTGTAAAATAAGCATAGCTGTTATTTTTCAGTTTTTATTATATTTATACTTGCAGAATTTAGACTAACAAAAGAAAACTAGAGCTGTTTTAAAAAGCAATAGAATGTAATTAATTTCTCAAGTTATTCTTCTTCAGGAATAATGGAGTTTTTCACTTACCAATTTAGCCTCAGACTGCACTGGCTGTGGGGAGGAAGGCCCTGGGATTCCTGGGATACTAGGCACCATGGTGACAGGTCTAACAAGCTGACCAGATAAAGTATAAAAATGAAGAAAACCTGAGTATGTTATCATAATAGAGAGCACATGACAGCACTACCCTCTGAAGCCAAAACAGCTATGAAGCTGCTTAAAACTAAGTTCTATGCTGCATTTATGCAAATCTGCTCCACTTTCAAATTAATATAGCATCATGCTTACTTACTGGAACTGCAGCAGGGACATGCACATTAGAATTTGTGATAGATGCAGGAATAGCAACAGGCATGGTTTGTCCATTAGGAAGATGTAACAGCAGAGGAAAAGGACCTGGAACTGGACTGAAAAAGGAATGAACTATATAAAAGAAAACTCATCCAGAGAAGAGAGCAAGTTTACACATTATTTTAAACTGTTTTGTTTGTTTATATTTGAAATATTTACTTGGAGATCAAAAATTTGAACTTAGTGATGTGCAGAACATGGAATTATATTTCACATGTAGTGAAAGTTGTATATTTAATATGTAGAAAAGCACCACAACACATCAAAGCATCTCAAATTTGTACATTAACTGTAGAAACAGTAACTGAATGCAAGCTAGACAAATATTTTCCAGTTCTATAAGATATCATTTTACTAAGACTTATGTAACTTACACTATTGGTCTGTTAGAGGATGGAGCCTGGGTAATAACAGTACTAGATGTTGGTGATGGTATTGCCTGCTGAATAATAACACTGGAGTCAGAACTTGTAAGTAGTACATTAGGAACCTGTAGCGATGCTGGACGAACTATTGTTGATGTAGGCTGTGCAGTCTGCTGCAGTGACACTTCCTGAAGAAGACAGATTAATCAGTTTGTAAAATACAATTACAGATCACTAATTCTGACTGTTAAATGAATACAGTTGATGGAACAAATCAGAATTTCTATAACATTTGGCAAGTAGAATCAGTTATACAATTAAGGACATTCATCTAAAGGCTTTTTTAAAAAAATATTTAAATCAAAGAGGAATTCTTCCAATAATAGTGATTTTCGTTTTATGACAAACCCTGTCTCTATTTATGTTGTTACTGTTAACTTATAATTCAAGTTCTGATTAGGTTTTAGGGTTTGTTGGTTTTTTTGCCAAGAAACCCAAGATGCTAGCAGTACCATCATTTCTACCCACACTTTGAACAGGGGAAAAAAAAAAATTATGTTGTCCTAATGTACATTTCAGTTTCAGTCCATTGTTCCAGATTTAAATAACAGAAACAAGTTTTATGGTTCAGTAAAAAGGAAAAAAAAAGGTCTTAAATTCTTATCCATGTACTTCTCTTAACTACTAAGTTAAAAATACTCAGAATGTTACTTTCATAGCTTTGCAGAATGTATGTCCTGATGAAGAAGGAATTATTTAAGCACAGAAATGAAATTTCTTTAGTTGCACGTAAACAGTACACAAAAATTACTAGAGTTCTAGAGTTCTTAGACTAGCGATCAGATAAAGTCCATTATCCACTAGAACATAGTACCTGTAACTCTTTCTGAATACCTACAAATGCTGTATTGTAACCAATGCCTTCTTTCCTAGGAAACCCTTGATCCTGTCAGACTACAGATTTACCTTCAGACAATATCATTCCATGTTATTTATTCTTTTGACACTAGCTACTGCAATCAATGGCACATAAACCTTCTTAAGAGTGTTTAAAAAACTCTTAAGATCAGTTGAGTTGCTCCACTGTTTAATTCAAAAAGAACATTTCATACCTGTGTCATGTAGGCTACACTTATTACCATTCACTCTGGATTAAGTTTAAGTTTTTAAAATTCATCCAAAGCTTTAAGTAGAAAGGCCTTAGCTGTCTTACAGTGTTTTTTTCTTTTTATACATATACTGCAAAACATGTGTGCTCCTCTGAACACTTCATAGAACTGCAAGTGGGCTGGCAAACTGTGGGCTTTAAAATAAGTAACAGACTTCAGAGGTGCTGTACTGCGGAAAGTAATTTTTATCTTATTTAGCATCAATCTGGTGTATTTATAAAAATTATAATATTTAAACACACTATCTGGAATTATAGATGAGCATTCAGTCAAAATAAGAAACATCCAATATGGAATTTCAGAAACAGGAAAAAAAAACAAAACCAAAAAAACGGCAAGAGTTGACTAATGCATTTTCTTAGGATGGGATTAAACACTCCTCTGCAAATAATGAATTTGATGTAACAGCTGTAGAGATGTCATTTGGTGAGAAAACCACACTAGCTGCTATATGCAAACAAAGACTACAGGATTATATATAAGCTTGATGAAAGAAAGGACCCCTTGAAGGACTTTCATAGAACAGCATGGCTGAATGGCTGAAGCTGAAAGTGACTAAATTTAAAGATCACCTAGTCCAAACGTGCTGCAAAAGCAGGGACATCTTTCAGTAACTCAGATTGCCCACAGCCCCATCCAGCCTAACCTTCAACGCTTTCTGAACACCAACCTAGAAGTCATTGGCACATCAGCACAACCTCCCACCTCTGAGGAAGCAGCTGGGATTGGTCCCCAGTTGTTGCTGCACCCAGGTAACTATGTAAAAGTGAGTAAAGTTATAGCACTCTGTGAATACTTACTGGCCATTAATAACAACAGTTTAATTAATGTATGTTCTAAAAAATGCTGACAGTAAAACTGGGTCTCTCCCTGGCTTGATTCCCTACTAGGAAACAGTCAATTTGCAATTTTTATATAAAGTGTTTTGTGGAAACCAAATTTCAGCAACTGTCAGATCAATGTACAACATTCTGAAATAAATCTGTAAAATTCTGAAAACTGAAGCTTCATATATACACAATTATTTCTGTGTGTTACTAAAGACAGCATTTGTGCTTTGTTTAAAAGATCAGAAGTGATAATCACTAAAGGAACAACACATTTAGAGATGAGTGTGTTCATGCAAATGAAAATAAAATATTTTCAAGTTCCTTTTTACTTCTTGCACTGGCATTCTCTATGCCACACTGAAAAAAATGTATTTATGTGCTAGTTACTGCAACAATGTGGCAGTAACACAAGCTGCAGATTTAAGTAGCATGGATCTAAAGGAAATGGACATATTATTAGCATATAAAATCAAAACCATAGGTTCACTTTTGATAGAAGATACTAATTGGTCATCAAAGCATTGCACTAATGAAGTATACATTTTGTCTTAAATGTAACAGTTTGTAAATATGTTCTGCTGAAACCTAAGAAAAATATAGATAATTTGAAATCACAATACTAAACCAAAGTTATCTTACCTTTACTCACCTTTACAAGAAAGAAGTTTAAGCCTATTCAAAATTATTAGAGACTTATTGAAAGGACACCTCCAGTCTTATTCTTGAAACTAAAAACCACTGAATTGGAAAATAATTTATGGAAGAAGATAGTTTTGAAGAAGTGTTTTCTGAGACACATTATTTGCAAGTATTTTAGATCTAAAAGGAAATATCATAAAAATAACTTCTGAATGCTTTCAACGACTACACAGAATTCTTTATACAGAAATTTAGATGGCCAAAACCAACACTGCAAGGGATTAGTCCTATAAGAAAACAATTTGTTTTAATATAATTGTTAGGCAATTAGCTACTCTGACAATAACTAAGCACCTTATGAAACTCTGTTGAGGGTCACCATTTAAAGTATTGTTAATAAGCAAATATAACATTTGAAAGTTCTCAAATAATGATGTTTCATTTGCTTATTATTTGAAGGCTAAATGGCTTTACATACTTTCTAATG
Source organism: Corythornis vintsioides (assembly GCA_025447755.1). Classification (NCBI taxonomy): domain Eukaryota; kingdom Metazoa; phylum Chordata; class Aves; order Coraciiformes; family Alcedinidae; genus Corythornis; species Corythornis vintsioides. Next base: position 43,438 of record JAOEGS010004237.1, read on the forward strand.
ATATCTAGGTCTATTCAAAGCAGAATCAACTCTTATTGTAGCTTAACAGAACTCATGGAGCTCTTGGAACAGTAGGAAAAAAAGCAGCTTTTGTTTTTTAAGAGTCTTGAAATTTCTTTGACAACTACAAAAACTAGAACTGTCTTGCACATACATAAAGAGGCTGTAATCATTTAAGGCTACCAAAAATATATTTAGCCAATTAAATAGTTACAGTGGCATATATGTATTTTAAAACTTGCTATGCCCTGAAAAATAAAACCTTCCCTCCTTCTTTACATCTATATAGGAGAATATGAAAACCTAACTGAGAAAACACTGTGCTCACATTTCTCAACTTCTGCAGGCCACATTCAGCAGCATCACACTTCAAGGAGGACCCTCATCCTTGCTCAGCTTGTCTCTACAATCAGACATCAGAACAGCATTGAGCAGCAGCTTTTCACTTCAGCACTGTTACAGTGACAACACTCAAATTACATTTTAAATGAGACCAGTTTGTAAATACTGCCAATCACTTAGATAAATATTTCACTTGTAGTGATGCTAAAGAAATGCCACTACTGTATATATTACCTCCTGCCAAAATTTCTTACAGTAATATTCACAAACTAACCTCTGAAATAAGGTTAAGATTTTGACTATTATTTACTTAGTCTAAGCAACTCTTTACATATATTTCTTTAAACTACATTTACCATTTTTGAGATGATGCAACTGCCTTGATTACCTCTAATTACTCAGTAATAAAACACAGCAAAGCTTTATCAAGAAAATCTGAACTGAAACTCTCTTCTTCTGTCACATGCTTAAGGCTCTACTCACACTCATGTGAAGATAAGAAAAGGGGTGCAAGTTGAAACCAAAGAGGGTAAAACTGGATCCACAGAAAAAAAAACACTTTTCACCAGGAGAGCCTCGTTTTAACAGTGACAGATTTTGCATCCTTCCTCCTCAAGAACAGACTGCATAAAGCCTGAACTTAATTGGTCTGAATCTAAGCTAACTCCTTCTGTAAGGAAGAAGTTGAACCAGAAGTTCAGAAGTTGTGGTCCTCAACAAGGCCAAGTGCAAGGTCCTGGACCTGGGTTGGGGCAATCCCCCAAATCAATACAGTCTGGGTGATGATGGGACTTGGGGGTACTGGAGGATAAAAAGCTGAACATGAGACAGCAGCATATGCTCACAGAAAGCCAAATGCATCCTGAGGTGCATTAAAAGAAGTGTGGTAACCACATCAAGGGAGGTGATTTTGTCCCTCTACTCAGCTCTGGTGAGACCCCATCTGGAGTACTGTGTTCAGCTCTGGAGTTTTTAGTATAGGAAAGACATGGATCTGTTGGAGTACATACTGCTATAGATCACAGAGTATAATACTGGAAACAAAATGACCCATTTGCTTATCTCTGAGACAGCCCATTCATCCCTGTACACTTCTGCAGAACATCCCCTGTTTTTCACCAAAATTTATGGTAAAACACAGGATAAGCATGAAAATGTGCACATGAAGAGTTGCAAACTATTGACACTATTAAAAAAAAAAACCCTGAACTATCTTTGCTTTTTTTATGAATGGCAATGCACAAAATAGACTAAAGAGCCTCTTTAGCCTTTTCTAATGTAGCATGAATATTAACTTTGATTTCCTTTCTAGCTTTACTAGCTGGCTAGTGTGAAGCAAAGAAATAATTGTGCTGAGCTAACTAAAGAACTGAACAAATCAAGTATATATCCATAGAAATATGGCAAATGAAAATAATTGTCTTTTCAACTAGCTAAGTAGTGTGACTATCATAATGTACAACAAATTTACAGAACATCGGAAGATTTGAAAAATAATTTTCAAAAAGAGAAAAAAAAGGTTCTGACCTTTTCATCATTGGTAGTAGACTCTGGATGAGGTAAAGGACTATCTTGGTGAGTTGTCTCTACAACGGAAGGTTCTTCAATTTTATTTCTTATAATTGGTGTTGCAAGAGGAGACAGATCTAGAGGCATCTAAGAGCAACAGTGTAAAACATAATTAATCTCTATAATAAAGTTAAATACACAAGAAAACATTAATGACTAAAGAGAAGTATCAGCCTTGTAAAAACAGAGAGGTACAAATATCTAGAAGATCTTGATGCAGATGCATTACCAGTCTAGGCTATTTTTCCAGCATCTGCATGAACACCAACTTTCAGACTTTGTCTTTCAACACCAATATAAGTCCGATAGAATCAAAATAATTCCTTAAGTTTTCCTTTCCCAGCAAATAAATACTGAAAAAGCAAGGTTTATATTACTATACAGATGGAATCTACCAGGACATCTGAAATGCAACAAGTAAGTTATACAAATACTTAAATCAATACTACAGATTTAAAAGCCTATACTCCTGTTCAATCTGCTTACCAAATACTTTTGGAAGGAACACTGCCTAAAGCTTATCTTCTATTTATGTTCTTACAGATCTTTTTTTTCAATTCAATTCCTAATTTTCCTACAGAAGATACTACTAATGGGCAGGGAAGACTGCTAGAAGTAGAATCTCTTTTCATACCACATCTGAACATGCAGCACTACAGAAAACAAAAAACAAAAAACTACCATCCCCCCTAGAAAGTGTGTTATTACGATAATTTTTTTTTTTTCACTTCTTGTCATGATTGCTTATGTATTTTAATCAACAAGACAGATATCAGGACTCTGTTTCTTCTCATGACACAGAAAGCAGCTTGGAAAATGAAAAAATGTTAAAAGGTATAAAAGATTTTGCAGTATACATCACCTCCTCCAAGGTAGTTGTGAATTATACAGAAAATATGGCATTAGTAAATCTACAATCAGTATTACTATACGCAGTATTTTAAGAACAGGTAGCATACAACAAATAATAAACATAAAATCATTATTTGGTATAGATGAGGTATCAAAGCAAGCATGAGGATTTGTCAGGAATGGACAATAATCCATGCTATTCATAAATACCTTATCAAATCTTTACGGAAACTGAAAATATACAAATAATGATTCTGCAAAACCTAACTACCTATGGAAGTCAACCAGGTAATCAACCAAGGGCAAAATTATTCCAAGGGAACACTGAACAATATTTTTCATTTGCATAAGTGTTTAAATGTTTGGGCCCCTAATGAATTATGACTGGGAAATACTAAAATAGAAGAAACCACATTTAAAATGCATGGGAGGTTCTTAATAAAAACACAAAGTTGCTAAACACATACAGTTTGAATTTTTCCTGTATTTCAATCTGTCTATTATTAAGTTGTGATCAATAATTTATAGGTAAAAGTGATTTCAGCACATAGTGATTATAATTTTTTATAACCAAAGAACTGACACCTCTTTAGTCAGTATTAACTCTCATTATCATGACTATTGATTCTTTAAAAATATATAAATATTTTAAAACTAATCAAAATAATCAGTGTTAATATGCTATTCTTTTTACATGTGTTTCTTTCAAATGTTTTCTTCTGAAAAAACTCTTTAATTTTCAGACTTAATTTTTGCTTATTCTTGACCTATTGAAATTTCAATCAAAGCTAATGATTAACTTAACAGATACAGACTAGATTCTTATAGAATTAAGACAAAGTCAACATGTCACATTTTGCTAACTATGTGAAATTAGTCAGGTAAACTCTCACAAGAGTCATCTTAGATTTGTATTATTTTCATAAGACACATAAACAGCTGGGAAATTATTATTGGTATAGTTTAGAAAGCAATATATAAATCCAAAGTTTGCCCTTCTATAATGGAATTTACAATATGAAAAAGGTAGAAGCTCTGAGAAGAAAGTTTTTGAACATACTTTCTTAATGTCATCTTCAGAAGCCTTTTTAAACTCATTTTCAAAAGGACTTGCCAATTCATTGAATAAGCCCACTTCTTCACAGTTCTTCAGGAATCGAGTTGGGGTTGGTGTCTGATCTGAAATGAAGTGTATAAAAACCCCAAAGGTTTATTTTTAAAATACTATGAACCTACTTGTGAATATTTTTCACAATTAAAAAACAAAACAAAAAAACCCCAAAAAACCAGAAAGAGACATATTTAAGAACTCATGCCTTTCAAGTAGGCTCCTTTCTGCCTCAGAAGGCATGTTCCACCTGCTGGAAATAAGCAACTCAAGTTTGCAAACCAGTAAGCCCCTTACTAATTTGGGAGGATATCAAAGCATTTCTGTCTGTGCAGATAGCAGAGGGAGCTATTCTCAAGTGCACAGCTGAGCAGAGTGGATGGCTTCAGTGCGCAAGCAGGCTCTACTGTCAAGTAAAGGCCTACATGAAGGCTTTAATTAATTTCAAGAAAATAATTTAACAAAAGTCAGAGAATGAGAGAAAGGTCCACAGCTCACAGACAGCTTGCTTCTTTTTTCCCATATTGTGAAAAAAACCCAGCGATTATTTTTAAATGTGTGGAACTTCAAGTAAAGAGTGACGTTTTACACAGGATTATGTTGATGTCTGTGATGCCCATATAGTTAAGCTGGAATCATAAGACTTCTGGTATTTGAATAACTACTGCATGAAGCAGTTTCAAAATATCTTCCAATAAAGTTTCTGGTACTATGTAAATTCCCCTTACTTCACTATTATTACCAGGACAAAATTAACCATATTTTCTATAAAGTTGTGTGCATTTACACTTATTGTCAAGTGGTATTATGTGCACCTAACATAAGCTGGCATTTACAACTAACAGTTCATCCATGGGAATGTGGCTGCAAGGAGATGGACACTGACATGGCTTAATTCTCGAACACCTGATTATTCACAACTGACGAAGGGTACACCGTGAATTCAGAGGTGGAAATACAGTAAAAGTATTTTGAATTTAAGCTAAAATTACATCTTCTATCTACTATAACATTTAAAGAACAATAATTAATGATTCATTCTTATTATGTCACCATACTGTGTAAAACCCGGCATATTTTAAGAAAAGTAATGTCAACAAATTATTAAAATTTAAATACAATTTAACCTAATTACAGATCCTGTTAACCACAGCCTTTATTAGCATGTGTTCATACTGAATTGCTTATTACATAATATAAGTAATCACTAAAGTGTTGGTAATTGGAAATTACTTAGATTATATATCAGATTCAAATAAAAGTTACCTGTGGAGAATAATACTGGCTTCAAATTCTGAAAAAAAGCTAAATATGTAAGAAAATATTGCCTAAACACACATTGCAGACAACTATCGTGATGATGTTTCATATTCTCTTAATTTAAGTTTATGCATTATGTTCAGAAAATACATAAAGTATATGCCCATTCCAGCAGAAAAGTGAATAAACTAGTTACAAAAGTATATACTAACCAGCCACAATGACACTGTCATTACGAGCCGGCCCAAATTTCAGTGTCATCTCATGTTTGTGTTTATGGACAGCCAGATGATCCTCATTGGTAAAACGCTGCAGCAGAAAGTTGTAAGAAATAGTTGTAATTCTGAGTGTGAACAAAGTAAATGCAATTCTATAGAAAGTAATTTTTTACAATACATAAAACAATCATTTCCAGGTTAACAACCGACCCTCTTAGGCAGATATACCTTGTTCCTTGGTAAGCAGTACCAAGCAGAAACATTAAAAAATTCAGATGATGTTCCTAAGAACTAAGTAATAATGGTATCAGGGAAATGGTAGTATAAGCACCTGCATTCATCAAAAGTCCACTTCAAAATGTAAGTGCTGCAGACTTCATCAACCATTAGCAAACAGTCATTTGCCATCCTAATGGATGACAATGTTTAGTAATTGATTACCACTATTCATTTCTGGATTGTATTATCACACTAATGAGAATTGATCTGTAATAGCAAACACAAGACTTCACTGTTTTCACAAGTATGCCAGTTTTGTGCATACCTCCCCCAAATTTTTGAGTACATTTTATAAAAACAAAGAAGTAAGCAGAAATACTATGTGCTGTAAAATTGATATTCTTACTTTTACTAACTTGAAATTTGCTATGCATATGCAATTGCAGGTAAAGTTAGTGCTTCAGTTAAGATAATCTAAGAAAATGTTTCCTAAGATGCAGGTTCCCTAAAAAGAATTAATTCTAAAAATATTTAAATTCTTACTTTTCTTTGTGAATATTTGAGTCCCAAATTATGTTTCTAATTATACCATAATAATGTAAGTAATTTGACATGTCCTGGAACAGATAGACACCAAGTGACGTTTCTCAGAAAACAATACAGAAAGCTCAGAGTATAGTCAGCCTGAGTATTTCTGTGACAAAGGACATATAGGTGTGGAGCTGAGAGGGAAATTAAAAACACAGCATCAGCTTTTTTTGTTAGAATTCTGCTGCCAAGAGTTCCAAATACCCAGCTCTCCATAGCTCCTCTGCCACATCTCCAGGTGTTCTCTCAGGTGTTCTGCCACAAAGTGACTTAAACACATCAGTCCTCACTACGTAATGGGCAGGCTCCTTCAGAGGGAAGAGGATCTCCAGATGCTGACTCCCTCTCTCACTATTCTATAGTATGAACCGGCAACTGAAGAAGCCTTGTCCATTTTCAATGACATGAACTCCTCTCCTTCACTGGAGTCAAGGATTGCTGTAGCATCATGATGCATCTTCTGTGATGTTTAGTTGCCAAAGCACTTCTGACAGATCTTACATTGGAATGAGATTAAAATAAGATAGGGACAAACATATTGCTTAGAAGAAGCTCTTCTGTTACTTTTTATGTCTCTGAACGTATCAAACATAAGAAATCTTAGTCCTTTTCTACTTCAAATACAGAAGGCTCCATTAATATAACATTAATGCTGTCATACATCTCAAAAAAAATTTTCAAAATGAATTAAAGTAATTTGAATGCAAAGTCCAAATAAAATCCAAGTGTACTAGTGTAATGAAAAAATACAGCTTAAGAAATTCTATATAAAGGCAGCAGAAATAATGAAAAAATGAATCTTAAGATAATTTCTCTATAAAAAATGCAGCGATGACTATTTCATGCAGTAGATAATGCAAAATAATTAATTTAGTAACCCTAAAAGTGTTAATACATCTTCCTTTTAATCAAACATCTCCTAAATCACTAAATGATATTTTTACTCTTCTGCTTACATTCAGCTCTATGTCTGCTAATGCTATTTAACAGAATACATTAAACTACAATAGGAATTGAAATACACTTTGTGGCATGCATACTGTTAGCATCTTCCTATACACAAAACCATAAATAATTTAAAATGATGCTATTAAATATTTGCAGTCATCATAGTTGTGAAGATAAATGACAAGCCAGCTTCACAATGAGCTCCCCACCGTCACCGAAATGTTTTGGAAAATACCTGATACAAATCAGGACGTTTCTTCATTATTTTTCAGTGAAGGTATATAAAGCGGGGCTAACAAATGTTTCTGTCTCTGTTTTCAGCTCAGAGATGTTTGGGTTTTTTTTCTTCTATGAATAGGTCTCCTGAATAAATGCAAAATGCTAGAGATTCTTGCTGTCACCTGCTTTTCAGAAAAACACAGATTCTTTCTACCAATTATCATAAATCTCCTTTAATTCAATCCTACAAACAGGTTTCCCTGTGTTACTTTGATCAATGTTAGGAACTTCAGGGGAGACCATTACCTGGCCACATCCAGGGGCAGTGCATAAAAAGGGTTTGTCATCACTCATATTCCACAGGTCGTTGTGCTACCTGCATTAAGATGAGAATGGAACAAATTCTGTAAATATTGCAACAAATTATCAATACATCAACATCCAAGGATATTTCAATATTCCATGAATAAGAATTTCCAACTTGTGGATACACTAAGAATCTAAATACTCAGGATTCGAGTAGAGGGGATTCCAAGCTCAGTCAGAAAGGTACATGAAACGCAATAGAGACATAACAGATTCTGAAGCTACATTTCAATCAGGAAGGCAACTATTCTTACATAACTATTTGCAAAAAGTATCTGAAAACATAGTAAGACAACTTGTTAGTAAAATAAGTTACATTGTAATAATGATACAATTCCCACAACTGAAAAAAAGAACAAAGCAGCAGACAATTCCAAGTAGTCAGGGATACAGTGCCAACAGATGACAAAAAGAGTTCAGTCTTTTCGAAATCTTTAGAGCTCACCTTTAAAGATAAGTCAGCTGATAGCCCTTTGTGTAAACTGTTACAATTGTAACACACACTTCAATAATATTTCAGCTACACAACTAAACTACAAAGACTACAAAAAAGATTTCAGAAAGAAGCATTAGATATTAATCATATTTTGTGCTGTTTTGCATACTCACCACACATACTAATACACATACCTGCCAGATCTCACATATAAACCTGTTTCATAGGGCAAACTATCATATCCTCCTTTTCATGGCAATGAACTGTAATTGAAAGATTATACTAATTATTATGCACGTTGAACATCTAATAATACATTATTTTTGTAAAGACAAATTACATAACATCCACTATTCACCCATGAAACACAATTTTTTCAAAGAAATGGTCTACTTCAGTACATCCTCTAACCAGGTATGCCTCCTCTCAGGTAGAAAGATGCTTCTACTCTCTCATTCTGAAAATACAGAGCAAACATCACAAGGCAGCATCACTCTGCTTTAGGAAGGGAAAGAAGGACACAGCCAGAATGGACTCAACTTGTGCTGGACAACACACAAAACTAGTATGTGGCTTCTGTGACATCAGTGACAAAAGCACTGGAACAATTAACATAAAAATCAAGATACTGTCACATCTAACCCCAAAAGTGATGAATAACTACCCTCAACACTAAAGTTACCTCATTTTAAGGTCAAGTAACAGGCCCAGGAGGGGGGTGGCAGGGGGGTAGGGAGGATGAATATACCAAATTAGCTAATTAGCCAGAAGATGACAAGCACTCTCAACCCATCTGTGGTTTTACCCTGGAGGAAATACATTAATCTTTAAATATGAGCATTTGCTTGGAGATCTAACAATGTTAGTTCTGAACACAGCTTAGCTTGATGAAGCAAATAAAGATGAATAAAGATGTCTTTATGATTAAAGATCACAAGCAGAATAAATTCATCTCTCCCCCAGCAGGCTGGTCATGAAACATTACAAAGCTTCTGAAATTGTTAACCATCCTAAGAACGTATACTTCTGGTACATCATTTAGCACTAAACATAAAGCAGATCAAGCAAGCATAAGCAAATAATTTAAGACTCAATACCTCAGAGATCTGTAGAGAACACATTACTGGATTATTTTGCCTATGCTTCTATGGTAAAAAAAAACCCTACTGTATAGGCTTTTTGCATATTCCTTCAAGGATAAGGAGATCGTGGTGTCCTTGATCATGGACACCAAAGAGCAAAGAAGAAGAAAAAAAAAAAATAGAGTGAAGGAACTTCTAAATTCCAACGCATCCCTGCTAGAGTATATAAAATTAACAGAATAAGGATACTGAGCTGAGATCACAAGCTAAGAAAAGATGAATGGCTGCCAGAGACTTGAGAGGTTTGGCACTGACAACTTCGGGAAACATTTATGTCCCAAAGAAAGGATGCCAAGGCAAATCAGGGGTTCTGCAAAGAGTTCATACCCTGTCTTAAGTTTCTGAAGGAATTAAGTATTTCTTGAACAGTTCAAACTATGAACATGGTACTGTCACCAGTAAAGAGTATTAACAAAGTTGTGCACAAGTCTGAATACTCATGATTAAGGCTTCGGGGTAAAAAAAATAAGGCCCTTACCAATGAAGCTTTAGAATTACATCCTTGCATTATGTGGAACTTCAAGACACTTAAAAGTTATCCCACAAACTTATTAACTTTGTTCATATATGTAAAAGTCAATTTTTTTAAAATGCAGGTTCAAAACTAATCGTCAACATCTGTTAGATCTTAAAACGAACTTGCCTTGTTAAATCTTGATCATGGGGCACTATATAGTTACATATGCACAAGTGGATATATGAGCAGAATGTCATTTTTATGTCTAAAGGTGTAAGAAATAGTTCTGTTGGGATTTTTTTGGTGTTGGTTTTTTTTGTTTCTTTTGGTTTGTTTGTTTGTTTTTTTAGTCAAAGGATGAAGATTTTTGTTAACAGAAGTGCATGTAGGGCATTTTTTCCCCTCTGTCTCTATAGTTTATTCTCAGTCTTTGACAAGTTCACAGTATCAACCCTAAGATTGATACATGCTGTTATTATGTATCAATCTTACATCAATACATACTGTTAGTATTTTTCTTTGGTCCTAAGTTGAAAAGATCAATTTTTCAAGTCTGATCATTTTATCTTTTAAAGGAATATTACTAAAACAGGTATTTCAATATGAAGTCATTACTGTTTCCAGGTTTTTGTTTGTGAAGCCTGTACATTTTAAATGACTGATTTAAAACCTAAAAACTCAAGCTCTGTGAAAAAGAAAAAAAGTTGTGTCCTCCTGGCAAACTTCATAGAAAAAAAGTTGGAGATTAATTCATTTTCTGATCTTTGTAATGTAATTCAACTACAGGCCACAGGGAATTTTTAGAGTTAATGCCCTGTAAAGGGATTCCAGCTACCATCTGATTAAAAAAATAATATATATTTAATCACTGAACTTTTTGCACTTAAAAGAGAAAAGAAGTTCATCCCTGCCTTCCAGCAAGACATTATAAATCTAAAAAGAAACCAGATCTGATGGGACAGGAAAACAAAGACCTCAAATTCATTAACGTAGCCAAATTGGTTAGTATTTTATTTATCTGTTATGTGAACGAATGCAAATCTTGCACCTAGAAAGTTAACTCCACGCAACAGTGCAGCCCAAGAGTCAGCTGGCTGTCAAGCAGCTTTGGGGCAGAACACGTAACTCTCAGTGAACAACAAACTGAACATGATTCAGCATCACATCACTTGCAGCACTGAAGGCTCACAGCCTACTGGGCTGACTCAGCAAGAGCACAGCAACCAAGTGAAGGGAAGTGATTATTCTTTATCTGGCACTCATGAGGCAACAGCTGGAGTACTGTGTTCACTTTTGAGCCCTTCAAGACAGATGACAAAATGGAGAGAAACTAACAGGGACCTGACCAAAGGGTCCAAAATAGTTAGGAGTCTGGATGTTATATACAAGATTAGCAGGAAACAGAGTTTGTTCAGCCTAGAGAAGAAAGGCTAAGGAAGGATGTAGTCTTGCTGTCTCACACTATCTAATGTACTGTTATAGAGAATACAGATCCAGACTCTGGGTAGTGTACAACAAAAGGATAAGATGCAACATCAAGAAAGTTAAGAGCAAGTATAAGGGGAGGGAAATAAGCAAACAAATAAATAAATAAATGTACAGAAGACAGCTGAACACTGGAACAAGTTGTTCAATGGAGCTGCGAAATCTCCACCACTGCAGTACTCAAGATTTCACTGGATGAAATTCTGTGCAATCCAAGATAACTCTGAAATTTGAAGTACACCATAAAGATGACACAGCTAGAAACAGAGGTGAACAGCAAAAGGCAATTCAAATTTGAGTAATGTTCTGACAATTTTCGAGGACTTAGCATGATCAATTTTACAACTCAACAACTAAAACTTCTTCTGCTACAGCAAACCAATCAACCCTATTCTTTGTGTCCTCTTTTCCTTCTAGATTGTTTGTTGCCTGACAGGAATAACAAGATTAAAACATAGAAGGCAAATTTTCAGAAAGCAAGTTTGTGATTGTCACTCTGATTTCAAATGGCAATTGCATGCTGACTGCTCTAAGATTGACTACCACAGCAAAAAAAGAACTAGAAAATACTCTTCCCCTGAAAACCAAAATAGCAACTTAAAACACCATCTTGACAAAAATGTTATTCACCTTACTAAATGAGAAATAACATCTATGTAAACTGCCTACCCGATCCATAGAGATGAATTATAGCCACCCTGGATTGCTATCCAGGCAACAGCAAATTTCTTGTCCCATAGTTGCTCCTGAAGCAACTGATCTGAATGAGAAACTGTAGCCTTAACTTATCTTTTCAGATAAATTGAACAGTCAGTGAAATTATTTTTATTACAGTCCACTGAACTGCAACTTTCTTCTGTAAGCCTTCCAACTCTGAATTCCTTTCAGTAGCATAAAGAAATCCATACACATAATTCTTTTGAGTTACACTGAGGAACGGGATCACAGACGACTATGACGAAACCACAAAATAAACTTGGCAATATAATCAACTTTGGTACTTAAATCAGAAATTAATCTTACTTTTTTGGTGTGTGCTCCATACTTTCAATGCAAAGGTAAAATACTTTCACATCACACCTATGTAAAAGGTCATAAGCCTCTTTTAATACTTTTGGAAAATAAGCAGTAAAGTAAAATATACAAATAAGTATATAGACATGTTTAAAATATATATATAAAACAGAGTAATAAAAATAAGTTTGCAAGCAATTTACTAACACTTAAGAATCTGCTTATTTAAAAGATAAAGATGTTTCTATAAAAAGCCATGTTAAGTTTTAGATAAATGTGCTACATATAGCTGTCAAAGCTCTTTTTATATATTTTTACAAGATTTTAATTAAACATCTTAAGTACAGTTTCTGGAAACTATTACAACATAATCTAAGGCTTGCTTCTAAAATACCTTCCTGAAGACAATTTGTAAAATAACAGAATCATACCCTGGCTGAAGCAACATCTTGCTGACTTATTTTACTGGTAATGATTCTTCTGTTTTCTCTTCATTCCCTACATACAGGAGCTTTGAAAACACAACTGACACCATGCTTCAGTATTTTTTTTCTACTTAACATTTAAATAGCTATTTAAAATGTATACATACTGATAATCCTTGCAAAAACCTCTTCAAATTTGCTGAGAAAAATGGTTCTTCACACAGACCTAGTAAAGATTCAATACCTAAAGCCTCTGAACACTTTACCTGTGTAAATCATGCTGTCCTCCACAAGACATGGGCTGTGAATTACTTATTCTAAGCACTGTAGCAATACAAAGACTGCCCTCCTGTAATGTCAGGGCTGACACAAACAGCATGGAAGAAAACAGCCTGAACTGAACAGCAAAAAGACAGACAACTATAAACATATTAAAATACATATATAAAATAAGTAAATATAACAACAACAAAATCTCACAGCTTTTCAATGTCAGCATTCCTCCACTGACCAGCAAACAACAAAAGATGCACATTCTCACAAGGGTGTCACCCCTATAAACTGGATAGTCAACAGAAGACAATGTGACAGGCTGCCAGCTGCAGTAGTGGCTGATTTATCTACTACTGCTTACATGTAATGCACACCCAAGTTTTGTAGCTAGATTGACCTAGCATATGGCTCCAACCCAAGAAAAATCTGTACTTTCTGGTTTGAAAAAAAGCAAATCAAAGTTGGATAAAAAATGTATTAGGCAATTGAGACAAATCAGAAATATAGCACTCCACCATCAATTCTGGTTCTATACATCAGAAACTGCTTCAGTTACAGTATCAGTGATGTATTTCCTACGGATGTTTGCATTTCCTCAAGACCAATCATGTCTATTCAACATTTCCTTTTGTTCTTTACATTTGATCTGGGATTGTGTCCTTTTTTACAGCAAGGTACAAACCCTTACTGTACAGAGAAATATTAACTCCTATGCTTTTCTGTAGATCTCATCAACGTGTGTAATAGCTTTAGGCAGTATAAGACTTTTACTATTTTACTTTAAAGCTTCATTATAAAATAGGAAACAGAAGCATAAAGGGGCAAGCTCAAAATTCTTCAATGTCTTTATCAGAACTTTAACAGTTCTACTTAAGATTAATACTTTTTCAAACTAAAGTGGACTTAATATACTTGCCACAGTAAAAGAATAACATTCTCTTAATGGTTACCTGAAGAGATTAATTTAGTGTTTTGTTTGGTTCCATACGAGAGTTTTAAACGATGCATTTCTTTAGAAGACAAAAAAATAAAGGAACTATTTTTGTTTTCCAAATTCAAACACTTCAAAATTAAGAGATGGCTTATCAAGCAAATCAGTGCAAATCAAAATTAACACAGAATCTTTTATACTTTTAATACTTGCATACAATATTGCACAGCATATATTTTAATCACCTTTCTCATTTGAGCCTACCTTTATTTCCACAATTTCTTAGAGAGTCAGACTCATGAGTTTTGATCTCCATAAACATTGGAAGTTAGTAAGTAGAATGTATCACTTAAGAAGTAACAAAAAAAAAAAAATAAATTGAATTTTGAAGGAAAAAAATTTTCCACTTACCTGGAGAGACTAGAACAGCTGGGGTTTTTTTTTTTCAATTTCCTATAAAGCAAAAGAAGAAAGGTGAAGTTGCGTAATTAATACTTGATAATTACAGTCCACTTTCGAGTGTTCTCTATTTGCACAATGCTGTAGAATTTATACTTCCTAAAAAATACAACTGAAAGGAATGGAGAAAAAATAATTGAAAAATAAAAATGTAAAGAAAATGGGATCACCAGGAAGTAGATCATTAGATTCTGCAAGAAAACTATGAGACACAGTCCAGAATACTTAAAGGTTGGGGAAAAAAAAAAAAAAAAAAAAAAAAAAAGAGAAAAAAAAGGTGAATAGGAAAATGGGAGCTCCTTCTTCACACATTGCTGGTTAGTAGAATGGTTCTGCTATTTCCTAGAAGATACACAATCTGTTTCAGAGGTCTGGGAAAGAGTAAGGCAGAAAGCATAATATCTGCAGCGTAATGCTCAGATTTTTTCTTTAAAGTAAGTCAAACACTGGGCACTTCTTTTCTGAAGTTACTAGTTAACTGTTTGTAACTGGTGTGTCTTCCATGGTTTGTCTGTAATGTGACGAGTATCTAGACAAGAAGAAAAGGTGCAAATGAGGATCAACGACTTCAGTTCAAATTAAGACCAGAAAGCCAGTTGGACAGCCAGCCACATGGACAGAAACAAATTAATGAAGTTACTTTACAGAAGAAGCAGAATTTTTCTACAGGAAGGTACATTTCTGGTAAAGAGAGAGCACTAATAGAATGAAGAAAGGTCTTTAGGTCCAATGCTCTGTCTGAATGTGGCATCTCCTAAGTCAGCCCCCCAGCTTCATGATTTTTCAAAGGCACCCTGATCTTCCTTTGACTTACTGGAAATTCATGCTGCATGAATACAGCTCTTTAAGATAAATAAAGGCCGATGAACCTCCAAGAAATACACATGGCTTAATATTACACTGAACTTTTTGCTATTTGCTTTGAGGGCTATTAGGATTTACCCTCCCCAGTTCATTTATGTAGATTTTAATGTCTTCACATTGGCCATCAACCTAACCAAAGCTAGAAATCCAATCTCCAACTGCTACATTGTTTCCAACAAATTAAAAAGGAAAAAAAAAAAAAAAGCTTAACGAAAACTTATTTCATTTTTACATTTTTTTTCACATTACTTCCCTGAAGTATAAAATTTAACACAATAATTAAGAATTCAAAAAATATATATGTTTATAAGTATATCCTATATATATATCTTTAAGTATATCCTAAATATCCCATTATAGGACTCTCATTGCTCATTAAAATAGAATGATCTTTTACTTTCCTGTAAGCAATAATGGAGATTACCACCTGCATGTACCTAGAAAGGGAACCATGCTATATTGCTTGGAATAACTTACTGAAGAGAAGCTCATATCTGAGCTGAAGCTAATGGAAAAGTTCTCAGGCTGAATGGAAACTAAGCAGAGAACAAAGCTGGAAGCAATAATGCATAAACTTAAAAAAAAAAGTAATTATTGCATAATTATTAGATATTGACTCATTTCTACCACCAACTCTATCCAATGACTACTTAGAATGCGTATTACTGATTTGAAAGAAATGTAGTTATGTTACACAGGATAATAACTTGAAATCTATTAATTATTCCCAAACAAAGTTAATAGTATTGAGTTGTTTGTTCCTTTGAAAACAGTTAATATATAATCTTCATACAGAAATTAAATATTATTTTCAGAAACAATTAAAAACCCCAAATACTAGAAATAACATATAAACTTCTAAAGTTAGCAAAGTTTCTCAGAGAAAAAAAAAATGCATTTTTAAATTTAAACTTTAAAACAGAAGTAGTATGAAGAAAAAAAAAAGTATTTATAAAATTATGCATACTCAAATTTAAGACCTGAAAGCATCTTACATTAAGAGTGATTGTCTATAATTTTCTGAAAAAAAGACACATCAAACATCGTCTTATTTCTAGAATTCAACTCTGGATTGAAACATCAATAACTCTGTGAAAGAAGATCATTGACTTAACTAGTTAAGTATTAGCATGCATTGTCAGTACTAATAAATTCATAATGGATTTTTTTTCTATTATTTCACATTAAGGTTTTTCTATTATTTCACATTTCTTTTGATGCATTATATAACAAGCAAACCCTGACAAAGTAATTGTTTTCTTTTTTTATTAAACAAATTTCCAATCTTGATTCTGGAATTATAAACACTGAGGGAATTCAAGTGACTGCCTAACTTGACTATAATTTGACCTTCTTAAATTATGTAACTGGATGCCCATTACTAGACAGTAACTTACGTTTCAGCAGAAGGCTGAAAAAAAAAAAATCACACCTAGAGCACTTATGGAAAATTAGGACCACAAGTAAAGGTCCTCCGCATCCTATCAGCTTGTGCTGAATTTGACATCTATCATAGATCTAGCAGAATTAGGACCTTAACTTCAGGAAAATTTGTTTTTAACTCTAACTTTACATTCAGCATGGGCTTGGGACAAGACATTCACAGCAATGATTAGCATGTGTCAAGAATAACTCAAAACCACTATCTTAAAAGATGGAAAAGTACACTTCAGTCATATTTACAGTCACTACTTGGAAAGTACCAGATGATTCTGGATTTTCAACTTTATTAGAATTTCTTGTTCTAGTGCAAGGAAACAGGCAATAGTATCACTACTTGAAGATAACCTTCTCTAAGAGAAAGCAACATGATGAAAATCAAAGAAGTAATAGAGTGCATGTATGGAACACACTCATGGATCTGACTCCAAGAATAGAGATGCAGGACTACAGAATAAATTAGACTGCAGAAGCAACTTAGTAGCACACATATCCCCAAACTCCACGCACCAAGCTGCATTGTAGCCTAAAACATTTGTGTCTAAAACATTGTGCAATCATCACTGACTGAGGGTCTATGTGATTTTTCATGTGAAAGCTTCAGAGACCTTTTATTAGGGCAACTAAAGAGGCATAATGCACAATAACATGCAGAGTCGATGGGGCAACTGGTCCAGAATGTCCACATTCACCGGACCCCAGGCAGGCAAACACCTCCCTCTGATGCGGAAAATATGTTCTTACCCTCCTCCACCCCCCACCACCGTACCCCTCTCAACACCCTCCGCACCAGCTCGGGATACGGACGACCAAGATCTCCCTTCACAGCAGAAGATGGATGCAGGGAGAGGCCTCCTTGGATCTGAGGCGCCAAGGCCAGGCCTGGCTGCCTCCTTCCTCCTGCCCTCCCCTCTGCCTGCCATCCCCCGCCGTGGGCAGGGCCCGGGGCAGGTAGCGGCGATGTCCCCGCGGGGCAGGCCGCTTCCGGATGCGGGGCGCGGGGAGCTGCAGCCCCCTACACGCACTCGCCGCCCCGCCCCGCTCCCTCAGGGCCCCCGACAGGACCCCTACCTCCGGGCGGGTAACGGTCTCCGCGGCGCCGGCTAGGCCGCCCCACCCCGGCTCTAGGGGCGGTGGGAGCCGCAGGCCGCGGTGGGGGAGGGGGCTGCCGTGCAGAGGAGCGGCGGCGCCATGTTACTGCCTCCCGGGTATCCCCCGCCTACTGCCGAGCGGGGCCGCTCCCTCCCTTCTGCCCTCGGTGCACTCGCCCGCCTAGGCGCCGCCGTAGCGCGGAGGGAGGAGCCGCCGCCGGGCCCTGCCGAGCCGAGCCGCACCGCACTGATGTTTACAAACTCACCCCGGGAACGCGGGCCGAACCGCACATTAAAGGCCGGGTCCCCCACAGGCTTCCGTCACTTCTCGCGATAGCTCGGCCGACATAGCCGCGGGTAGCGGGGAGGTGCGGTCACGTGGCGGGGAAGGGCGGGGTGAAAGGCGGGGCAAAAGGCGAGGCGCGCTGCTGATTGGGCGCTTCCAGGGGGGCGGTCGGAGACGGGGCGGTCGGAAGGACCAAACTCCTGGGTGTGGCCAATAGGGGTGGAGAATGCGGGGATGCATCTCGGTCTGCCCGAGGATGGGCGGCCCAAGAGCTGCTTCCCGAGTGTCTGACGTACAGAGCTAGCGGCGGCTCTCCCGCCGGCCGACGTGTCGACTCCACCGCCTTTAACCGATACCCAGCGGTATCACCGCAGTAATACTGCGCGGTTCCCGCCGGGGACCCCGGGCGGACGTAGCTGGTTGGAAGCCCTCACCTGCCACCCGGACAACACATCTGCCGCCAGATCCAAGCTGAATGGTGTCTGTGCACAATCCGGCACGCTGGGTAAAGCTGCTGTTGAGGGCGGATCTGTGCAGCTGGATGAGGAGCTCGACGATGAAGCGCCGTCCTCTTGCTGCTGGCTCTGGAGGACACTCGGCACACCTTTTTGAATAAGCCGCCCTCCAAACGCGTGTACTGGCTCTATTACTTTGGTTTCCCCACTGCCCTACGCCCCGCAGCTGAGAGCAGGAGCGGGATGTGTGTCTGCGGCCGCGGTTCTGCTGAACAGCCACCTATTTAACATTTTATCAAAAGGGCTGCAGCGCTGTACAATGAAGGGAAGCACCTAATTTTTACATAGGAACTAGAAGCGTTTTGGTTGAACTAGAAAAATATAATCACACATGGCAACACAGTTTAGCTAGTACATGCTCTGAATCACAGCTGAAGCTTTAATTCCATGCCCATGTATCATTTGGAACTGTCTTGCTCCGAACCTAATACTGATCCAAGGGTATGAAACTAAGAATAACAATCTACAAGAGCACAGTATTCGTTCCTATAATTACATTTTTTTCCAAGTTTCCCTGGTCTTGCAAAAGACTATGTGATGTGTTTCATTTCTTGGAAATTCTTTTGGTGGGCACTGTACAGCACTTCTCCAAAGTTCCTTCAGATAAGGTGAGATAAAAACCAATGCATTAAAGTGCACCACTCAAAGGTAGAACTAGTCTTTACTATAAACATGTTGCAAAGGCTCAAACTGAGTGTGAGGAGAGATGAATATATACCTTATTTCTTTCTTCAGAATAACTAAGCTGTATTAGCAAATATTTTTCAGTGGGTTAGTTTCACCATCAAAGGGCAGCATCAGTCCCAAATTTGACTAAAAAAAATGAACTACAAGTTGACTTTTTGCAGTCTAAAATTGATGAAGAAAAAAACCAAACCAAACCAAAAACAAAAAAAACCCCAACCCCAACCTAAAGAGGGAAAGCATGAAAACAATATTAAAAAAGACAGAAGAACAGAAATAATGAATTGCACATATCTGTAACAACAACCTCAAAGCCTAACTGGTAACAAAGACATGCCCTTCTTTACATAGTGGGGTAACACTGTGGTGCACTTTCAGAGGTTGCATGATGTCTGATCTACTGGGACAACAGGAAGAACAGTTACTCAGAGACAGTGAAGGTCTCTGCTTCAGCTGGCTTAATCTCCAACACTGAAACACAACAGTCTTTGGCTCAGACCGTACATGAATTTTAACGAATTAAAAATCTTTAAGATCAGCACTGTTCACATCAGAAGGAACTGTGAAAAAAATTTTAGGAAAGTGAAGCCTATAGCACATCACTTTTTCAGATCTGCTTTCTCTGACCTGTGAAAAAGATTTATTCATGTAAACTTATAGAGAACATGAATCTTTGATCTGCTGCTGCCTAATCTCAGCAGAGGTTGGGTTTTTGTGTTTTATAAAAACTCTTTAGTCTTTTACACATTTATAATTGTCATTTTGGGAGCATTTTAGGCAAATGGAGTATTTTTAGTCTTTGTAAGACTCCAATTGACCTCACTGTTAAATGTGCTCAACCACTGAAATCAAACTGTCTTTCATAAACCAGGAAAACAAGAGAATCAAAGTGAGTAAATGCACCCTGTGATCATTCAGATGTGAAAATCTAGCCATCACTCATTGACTGTAATCCCCTTATTGTCTCAAAGGAGGATAATCCCCTGCATGGTTTGTTGCCATATTTTGAAAGTCCTTGATTACTTCTGATCTGCAAGACTGAGATGTTATTCTTTCAAGACTGGCATAACCAAATAGCCATTTTGCTTGGGTTGGGCCCATGCTGATCAGTCCAAGAGACTTGGGGAGATGCTATTACTAAAATAGGCAGGCTTCAAGTCCCTATACTGTCATCTGAGACTCTGCAGCCTTTCAGACAGGGCTGATCGTAAGGAAGAGGGTACATGGTGACAGGGTGAACCACATGGGAAAGATGGGATGTAAATCCAGAAATCATTATTCCAACACAAGTAACTCATGATGACTCAGGTGCCTTTGTTATCGAGGTTATGGACCAACAACTTAGTCAGATCTTTCCACACCAAACACAATTACAACTTAGCAGAACCATTTTATATGCAAATGAATTGGTATGTTTGATAGAGCTGCAGCTTGGCTTGACCAAAACAAATTTGAAGGTCCTAGTTTGTCTGAATCCCAGTGGTAAGGCAAGTTGAAGGTTGAATTAAGTGAACTAGACTAGTCCTGAGAATAGTTAACTGTGGATTGCCACCTCAGATGCCTGCAGAGATTTCTACAGCACCAAAAGAACAGAACAAAGTTCACTACCTCCCAGACAGCAGCACACAGATGAGCTTTAGACTAGAATTCTAGTAATCATTATCTACCTTCCATCCAGGACAAACACTGAATGTCAGCCCTGTAACAGAACAGCTTATAAGAACAGATCATTTCAACTAAACACAGCATGAGCACAAATCACATGGAAAATAGTCCAATATGCTCTACCTCCTACTTTCTTGCACCCCAAAAAAAACCACTTCCAGACTGTAATGTAAGGCACTAATAGTGTGTTTGAGCTGAATATTTAAAGATGCTGCATAATCTACACTTCTAAACATCACTTTATAAAAGGATGCTCTACATTTACACAGTAACTTTTAATCCTTTTTGAAATTACTACTTTCTCCTAAGAACATGAGGAAAATAACTTCTCATGCTAGGTCCAAATTAGGCTATATGAATCTTAGAATCATTAAGGTTGGAGAAGGTCTTTATGATCAACTACCAACAACCCAGCACTGCCAAGTCCACCAGTAAACCATGTCTCTCTTACCACCGATTTGCTATTTGAATGCTGATGAAAACTAAGGTCTTACCTGTACCTTGCACTAAGCGGAGAGCTGCTAATCATTACCCCATTTCCCTAGAGATAGGCATCTTACAGTAAAAACCTTCCTAGATTCAGCTCTGTAATTACCCAGGTAACAGCAAGGTGAAAATTTTGTAACAAGCTTGCTCACATTCTTCCCAAGTTCAGCATCTATTTGCAAAATGATCAGAACTATTGTTTAATATTCTGAATAGAGATGCTATCAACCCCACAACACAGTAGTATATAGAAGCACACTTTACAAAATTAGAAAGCTCTAAGTTCTCTAATTAGATGGTGCCAAGAATGCAGTAACTAGGAGTATAATATCCACGTGCCACAACTAAATGCCTTGGGCCAACCTAACAGTCATTTCAGTTCAACAAGAACACTCATCAGAACAGTTAGAATTTTTACCACAGTGACTAAAATTGATAGTGCAACTGAAAACTGATGCAAAGAGAACTTCCATATCACTGTTTATGTATTTGTGTTTAGCAACTTCTGTCAAGAGGAGCCTGAACACGTTATATGCCAGCTAGTCTGAGAAAAAGCAAACTGTGCACAGAAACAGCTCTGGCTAAGTGTGGAGCACACATGAAGAAACAAGGCCATCAATATACCCTTTCATATTTAGTCTGTGTATCCCTTGGTGTTTTGAGTATATACCATATTCTTTTTTATAGCCAACATGCTGATAATATATTAAGCAATTGACATAGATTCAAGGGTCCTATGCAATATGTCATTATCAGGAGAAAACCATGGTGACTGAATGACATGATGCATTCCATATATCCTAGTGAGAAAGACAATAAATGCAGGAAACAGGTTGACAGTTAAAGTTGTTATCTTTAATGAAATGACTTTGGAAATAGTATCAATTTCCATGACACCAACATTTTGGGAGTCCCATAAAATGCAGAGTTACATTCCAATGCCGATATTACAGGCAGCTCTCCTTTCACATGGCAAACAGGATCAAGAACGCAACCATGAGACAGAAGAGACCCATAGCTTCAGACAGGGCGAATCCCAGGATAGCATATGAGAACAGTTGCTGCTTCAGAGAAGGATTTCTAGAAGAAAGTGAAAATGAGAAACCTTTTTTATCTTTTCATAGTTTAATGCATTTGTTAGGTTCAGAATCTCATACTTCCTTGCCACAGATGCTGAAAAATCCAATAAATCCAAGCAAAAGTAATTCTTAGAAAGGTGGATTTCACTGAAGACCAATGAGTTCTTAAATTAAGAAAAAAAGAAAAAGAAAAAAATACTATCAAGTAATGCTCTACAACCTCTTATTGACACGTTCATGGCAAAATTCACAAAAGGAAACAATTCTGTACTGAAAATACTTATGGCTTCTTCAATAAAGTGAAATTCCTTGTCTTCAGTGAGGCTTAAGATTTCATTAAGTCTTCATTCTTAACTGAGATTTTTTAAGTGGTTGAAAAAGTAATGGAGAAGATGAAACCTTCAATAAAGCTTTTATGCCTGTATCAGTTCTGTTCTTCTGTGATAACATATGAACTATTCCTACTACAGGAACATTGTAAACTTATCTGAAAGAAATCTATCTCAACTATAAAATCTCCACCCTCATCCCCTTCAGACTTCTAGAAGGAATAATTAGCATTCAATTAAGTTACTATATAGTCTAAGATGCAAAGATGAGTGTGTTAGGAAACCAAATGAAGCATTCATTTCTAAACAACAGTCCTGACTACCAAGTCTAAAGCATACAAACTTACATTACTTATTACCAGTTTTCACACAGTTTATCTTTAGGACTTCTCCCTCACTTGGCGAAGATGCAGGGCAGATTTTTAATTCAGTTCTGGAACTGAATGCTGAAACACTGACTTCTATGACCAGAACATTGACCAAGTCCAATTATATAATATCTTTCATGTCTCTTCTCCAGGTACACTGTACAAAGTTCCACATTTAACACCCTGATTAGCCACCCTGATTAGCATACTAAAGTTTCATAGTATTCTATTCAGCCACATTTATCATTTATAGTAATTACTAACAGAATTTTTTATAATGCCACCATACTTTTTATAAATTAGGCTTATCTGAGGGTGCTGTCTCAAGATATATCTGCATGCAATTTGAGAGTTTTACAAGAGAGATTGATTACCTGGCATAACCAATGATTAGACTACCGAAGACCGTTCCAATACCAGCACCAGAACCAGCCACACCTACTGTGGCA
Source organism: Corythornis vintsioides (assembly GCA_025447755.1). Taxonomy (NCBI): domain Eukaryota; kingdom Metazoa; phylum Chordata; class Aves; order Coraciiformes; family Alcedinidae; genus Corythornis; species Corythornis vintsioides. The sequence continues at coordinate 67,005 of JAOEGS010004237.1, forward strand.
GCACCAGCACCAATAAATTTGGCAGCAGTGTCAATGTCCCTGCTGATAGCACTCGTTTGGAATTCTCTAAGTGCTAGTCGGGAGACGGTATTTTGGGCCCCATTAAGCGGTGAGTTGCCCTAAGAAAACAAAACATGAAAAAGCATTATATTCAGACAGACCATTTCCAATGATCACTCTGATAGTGTTATTCTGCAGTTTTAAAAGTTTTGTTAGATCCAATGTCTAGTTCCCTCTTCCAGAGGTGATAAGACTATGAGAGTTAAACACTTCAGAATATTACCTGGTCCACCTGAAAGCAATCAACTTTAAATGTGAAAGACTTCTCAGGGGAAGCAGTAAGACAGCAACAAGTATTATTAGGTGTTTGACTTAAACCAAATTTTATGCTATAGGCATTTGAGTTAGTATAAGTGAACTCTAGGTTGAGGACATTTAGGCTCACCAGGTAATTTAGGAAGATACAGAATTTTGTTTATAAGGTACCTCTCCATTCTTGACCTCTGGCCTAGACAACACAGATGCCGAAACTGGTCTGTACAAGACTCTTGATCCAGCGCGGATCTGCAAGAAGAAGAAAGAAGCTATACAAAAAGAGAAATATTTGATCACAGCTATTCCCATATAATAGTCTGTAAGACCATAAGGCTATTACCTACTAAGCCATTTGTCTTACTTGAAAGACAACTAAAATAAGATACCTAGCTAGATGTACAAAGATGTACAATAAATGATACAGAAGCAAATGTTGCCATGTGATCAGATAGTGCCATTTTCTGAAGATGTTATTGCAAATAGCTACATCATGCACTGAACTTGTGCATGTCTTATATTGCCTGAAGATGTAGCAAAATAGTAACAAAAAAACTCCAACAGACCAGCAGACAGTGACACACACTTTGAAATGAAAAAGTAAAAGCCATCAAAATTTATTCAAAAATTCCTAAATGCACAGACATATCCTAAACTTTCAAATCTAGCAAGACATAAATGAATGAATCCTCTTGCACAAGCGGCCTGCATGTGTCCTTGGGCTACCAGCAGGCTAAGGTCAAACCGGCTCTTGCAGAAAACTCTTCCTGCAGGGGAAACCTGTGCCTGCACCATGGAAAGCGAGACGTTCTGCAGCCTAGAAAGGACATTTTCAAGCAGTACAGGCCCATATCTGTGCAAGGACAAAAAAATCCAGGCATCGCATAGGGCAAGCAACAGGCTGAAGTATGACCTACAGCAAGGCTCAGAGCGCACCAGGCCCAAGAGCCTGTCGCCGAGACGTCCTCTCTCCCCCCCCTCACGCCGTGTGTTACGGCCCCTCACCTTGGCAAAAGGCCCTCGCTCGCGCCAAGGAGGCGGGAAGGAGAACCCGGCCCTGCCGCAGTTCGCCCCCCTTCCCGCTTTCTCAATGCAGGCAGCCCCCAGTACAGACTCACTGGAAGGACCTGCCGCAGGGCTCGCCCAACCCTAAGGAACCCCGCGACGCGACCATCGAGGAGGCCCCGTAGTCCCCCGAGGGCCCCAGCGCCCCCGCTCACCAGGGAGGGCGAGGTGACGAGCTTGGCGCAAGCGAACATCTTAGCGGGCGGCGTCCCGGCGGCCACAGTCCGGTGTCTCTGCGGAGAGAGGGTAAGGGTGAAGGGGCGGCGGGCGGGGGCGGCGATGGGGACGGATGGCGCGATGCCGCCACTCACCCACTCCAGTTGCCGCACCTCGGAGCCGAAGGGCTGGGGTGTCTCTGCGCAGACGCGGCGGGGCCGGCGACGAGCACCCGGATGCAGCGCGGCGGAAATGGGCGGAGTACGGCCCCAAGGTCACTTTGTTCCGACCGTATTGGCAGCGGGGAGTGCACAGCTCCTCGCTCCGCCCCCGCGGAGGCGCAGGCGCAGTCCCAGGCGCGCCACGGAGACGCAGCTGCAGGGCAGGGCAGGCGATGGCCCTGAGGCGCTCGTCGAGGGAGGGTGCCGGAGCATTATGCGCAGACGCAGCTCGGCGGCCTCGCTGTAAGCGGCTGTGACCCCGCATTTGGGTGTGACGCGGCCTGGTACCCTGAGGGCCTGCGGAGGGGGAGCCGGGTGGGCAAGGTCGCTTCGCCCCAGCGGGGCGGCGATTCGCTGGCGGAGAAAAGCTGTTATGGGGAGAGCTTGACAGGGCTGCAGCGCGTTCCGCCGAGGAAAGGAGGCGTGGCGGCACCGCCGGGCGTGATTGGCGGGGGCAGCCGGCGCGGGGGGGGCTTCCCCAGCCTGCAGGAGAGCGGCGGAGCAGTCCCCGTGTTCCTCGGAAACCTTAGTGCCCGAGGAGCTGCTGTTGCGGTTCGTTCGCATCCCGTCGAAGCGCACCGAGCTCGTCACGTACTTGCAAGGTCACAGACAGAAAAAGAGAGCGCGGACAAAAAGTCCCTACTATTTAATCAACTAATTTTTTCAGGAAGGGCAGGTTCACACACAAGTCGCAAGAAAAAAATCTTTTTCAGTCAGGCTTCATCAAAATAAGATTAACATTACTGAGTTAAGCATGTGTTCTTGGGATTCCTGCTTTAATTCCCTTCATGCTCTTTGATGTTTTTCACTTGATAAGGGGCATCATTATTTTAATGGCCATTTAGCACTCTTAGTAGTATTAGTGCTGACTAGGAAAAATGCAGAAAAAAACATGTTTTGGGTAAAACACTGGGGAGCACATAGTTAATGATTGCAAGATTTTTATTTGACACAATCTGTGTGTCCCAGTTTGAGTGAGAACCAAACAAATTCTGTTCAGTGATTTTACTTTTCAGCTCATATTTTCTAACTAACTGCACTTTCTCAAGTTAGCAGCATGTTTTGCAGACAGTGTCCGCTTCTAGCAGTGATAACACCTTATGTTTAGAGTTACTACCAAGGATGGAATACAGACCAAGGCCACTGCTAGAACTTGTGTGTCACACTGGGGGTGCAGAAAAGTGAAAGACCACACCTGCAGGGAGGAGCAGACAGGACAGATGATTCCAAACTAACCAATGAGGTATTCCATCCCATATATGTCATATCCAGTATATAAAGCTTGGGGGTGTGGAGGGTCTCGCTCTAGTTCTCGGTCTCTTTGGCTCTCGCTCGTTCTGGGGAGATAAAAGCACACAAGCTGAGCTGGCATGCTAAGCAAGCTAGCTGGTGGGTTAGGCTCTCAGCTCAGGGTATTGGCATTCTTCCTCTCTTGAGGGGGTTCTCCCCCTCAGAGCACCAAGGAGGACTCTGTCTATACTGCCTTCAATCCCAATCGGTGTGTTCCTGAATCTGGTGTCAGAATCCAGCTCCTGAACACAGCTCCTGTCTGCTGCGAGGCCTAGTCTGGGACTCAACCTGTGCCAACTCCACAGCATCAGTGACAGTGACGTAATTACCATCGGGGGGCTTGGGTTCGGTACTGGTCTTGTACATACTTGTCTATATTCCATTATTTTCATTTTCATTAAATTGTTCTAGTTTCCTTTTCTAATTAATAATTCTCTGTCCCTTATTCCTTTTCTCTTTCCCTTTGGCGAGGGAGGGGGTTTAAAAGAGAGCATCTGTTATCAGTCTGGGTTGCCCTGTCCCTAAACTGTGACACTGCTATAAAAATGAATTTAAATTCTCAGTCTACATTATAACAAACCAGCTCCAAAAAGACAAGTGAAAGAATATGTGCATTATGTTTAGGGATAGTCTCTTAAGAGTTAGCTGCTGGCCTCCTGCAAGCTTACATGGACTATTGATGATGCTGTCACTGACTAAACCACAAGTGCCACACAGCTGAGACATGCTCCCTATCAGCAACTTGAGCACCCACCAACAAACATAATCAATAGTCACTTTCAGCAGCTGCATACTAATGTTAATGGTAGAATTTATTTTATAACCCTACAGTGCAGTGTCTTCTAATCCTTAGTTACAGGGGAGTTTTACTCAGTTGTAGTTCCTAAATTGAGAGACAACAGTACACTTGCATTTCCTATCTTTCTGTTCCTTGCCTCAAACCCAACAGCAACCTTGGTTTGGTTCCACTGTACATCCAGAGTCTTAATAATAAAGCAGTAAAAAGAGAAACTATATAAAGACCATCCAAAGAGGTTATAAGTTGTCTGCTTTTCTGTTTGTTTGTTGTTTTTCTTCTCACATCTTACACCTCATACACCCATTTTTTTGGGAACTAAGGTGAATGGACAGATCTGCAGTGCCTGTTGAGTGGTTCTTCCATAGACAAACACTGATTATGAAAGAAGCATCAGTGGCAAAACCCTTTAATGGTTATGCAGAACTTTTCACTTAAAATAGTAATTTCAATCTATGTGCTATTGTGGCAACAAATATTTCATAGAATCATAGAATGGCCTAGGTTGGAAGGGACCTTAGAGATCATCTAATCCAACCTCTCTGTCATGGGCAGGGATGCCTCTCAACTAGATCAGGCTACTCGAGGCTCTGTCAAACCTGGCCTTGAACACCTTCAGGGATGGGGCAGCCACAACATCTCTGAGCAATTTATTCCAAAGTCTTGCCACCCTCGTACTGAAGAATTTCTTCCTAAAATCTAATCTAAATCTATTCTCCTTCAACTTAAACCCATTTCCCCTTGTCCTATCAGTCAATATTCTTGTAGAAAGTCCCTCCCCAGCCTTCCTGTAGGTTCCCTTCAGGTACTGGAAGGCAGCTATTATGTCCCCCTGAAGTCTTATCTTTTTAAGACTGATATTTCCAGCACAATGAATAAAACCATAAAGCAAATGTGGAATGACTTAAATGTAAGTTGTTCCTGTACACTGACATACAAAGTGCACTCTTTATGGAGTAGTGTACTCCCCTTAGGAAGTGCATCAGTGAGCAGGCTGTTTGTGACAAAGAAGTTCGTTTACTCACGGAAGGAAGCAGAGCAGTTAAGAGTCATGATTTCTTCTTGGGAACCTAGTGATGTGGACCTCCAGGCATGAAACAGATTTTCCTACAGCACTCCTGAACGAATTAGAAAGTGGATGTTACACTCCTTGTATACCCACAGTGCAAAGTCACATGGATTCAAAAAAGTATTAACTGGAAACCCTCTTCTGTCATAATTTCCACACTGAGATGACTGAGATGTTGTGAAAAAAAAAAAAAAAAAAGCATTTGCAAGCTGTTTGATCTGAACAATGTCAAACCCACCATTAAACACTTGTTTATTGTTGCTTTTAAGGCATAACAGCTGATGTTATATTTTATATGCAACTCAGTTGTTACTTTAAGGAGAAGTTAGAATAGCCATTACTGTTCTCTGGGGACCATGTTCAGTTTAATTCAAGCAGATCTTCATAGAAAAAAAACCCTCCTTCAGTTAATCTCATGCTGTTTCCTATCTGGTTGACCTGCTGCTAGGTCCCCAAGGAAATGCATCACTGTATTAAAGAGTAGTGTGAATTCTTATTGTTCACCACATTTCTGAAAGTCTATTCTGCTTGGAATCTTATGTTAAACTTCGAAGAGATTTCTAGTTTTCCATCTGTCTCTCCTAGACAATACCAGTTTTGTGTGTGGGCAAGTAAGAGGCTGTCAAAGGAGGTTTCCTCCCCTTTTTGCCTCTGGCCAAGAAGACACAGTGCAGCTGTTTGAGCAGGACGTGGTGCCTGAAAAGCCAGCCCACTTCTTTCCCACAGCTCCCTGCTGCTAAGCCAGGGCTGCAAGACCAGCAAGTGACCACCAGCTGTAGTTCACTAATGTGTCTTTCTCCTTTCCCAGAAAGATCATCCCAGATTCCCTGAGATTTATGAAGACTTTCCCATAAACCATAAAGATTCTCCCAGTCATTTTTGTCCTTGTTTTTAGTAAAGTGAGTCGGTTTCATGTTCTCTGCCAAGCAGCTCATTTCCTAGGTACACCACCTAAGATACCAGTCCTACAGTGACACACAGTTTCACTCTGCAACCCTGAAACAAATTGGTATATACAAGTATCAGACTCTGATTGTTACAACTCCTATCAGTAGAACAGACTTTGCACACAAACGTATTTTCAGTGACCCCCTTAAAAAGATCTGTCAAACCTTCTATCTGTTCAGTTTGCCATACAGAAAGCATATAATAAGGAAACTGGGCAGAGCACCTGTAAACTGACATGTCTGCCTGGTAGATAGGGATTGGTTTTCCTCCAGGTACAAACAATTTTTGGCACTCACAGATTAGTTCAACTGAACAAGTAAACTCCTATACAAAGCTGAATGAGTATGTCCAGAGTGTTTTGCACCAAAGTTTCCATCAGAATTCAACATTTATTTTTAATAACCTATAAAAGATTAATGTCAGTTCTATATTTGCTGAAGGAGAAATCTTGGCTAATCAGTAGAAATCCCATTGTCCAAAGCCTAAATGAAAAGTTCTCTTTCTAGATTGAAAACTATTGCTCCAGGTTAAATTTTATCTCCCAGAAGAGGATTATTAATTTAAAACATCACACACTCATACCAGTATTTTAAAAAAATCTGTTTTGAAGAGGAGATATGTCTGGAAAACCAATATGTTCCAACAACTCTTAATTGTTGGAAGAGCCCCAAAGAATGAAATTGGATCAAAGACCTCCTGAGATTGACCTAATGTTTGTGAAATGTTTTAAAATGTAAATTGGTGTTATTACATCAGGGTCAGCTCTCTAGAACTTCCAGATTTATGATGTACTTTGCAGGGCATTGATTGATATTGATTTACAAAGTCAGGATTTTTCAGTGTTTTTCACAGCACGGGCTGGAAAGTATCTTGCACACCTACTTCTTCCATTCACAACCATATGGTGAATCATTCTATTCAGGATTGCGTAGGTTCTCCCAGATAACTGGAGAAATGCCTTGTGGAAAAGAGATATATAGAGTAGAATTAACACTTTTCAGAATATTGAAGCAAATTTAGCCCATGGAAGAAGGAATGAAGACATTATTAGATGGCCCTGCTTCAAGTAGAAGTTCTCTTGGTAACACTCTTAATACTTGTTTACCTTATTTATTATTAGCAATTAGCAAATCTTGGCATAAATAATGTTGGGAGTTTTAATTGCTGAGTTGGCTGGATCAGAAGTGATGCTTTATAGGTAAGCAGATTATATAGTTTCTCTTCATCATTGTAAACTTCTCCTTTACAGGGGAAGAGAGAGTCTGTTTCTCGAGTGATTTTTTCCCCCCCAGGTACTTACCAAAGCTATTTTTTGCTAAAATTAGTTTTATTTTAGTCTCAACAGCTCCTTTTTTGTAAATAGGTGAAGGCAATTAACAAAGTAGGGCTAATTTAGTCTGTAGAGCATTCTGTTCAACAGTCTGTTCTTTTAACACCTGTCTTAGAAACGGATGGCATTAACCACATACATGATACCATCTTCATACTCAGCAAGATTCTGAAAGTGTGCTAATATTGTGGAGACAATTGAGGCAATTTGAATTAAAAATAATTATAATCCTCATCATGCCACTTTTGTGTCTCTAAAATCTGCTTTAAATGGCACAATAATTATATACATAGAGTCTAGTACTACTATACCTGCTATATATCAAAATGAGAGGAAAACCATTTTGCTACAGCAGAAATTCAGCATAGAAAAAGAGGTGTTCTCATCTTTTCCTTAGCATTAGATTCTGATGGAAAGGGAGATCAAGGCTCCAAGGAGCTTGGCCAGGAAAGAATGGCAGAGCTGCTGTCACTGGATAACAAGCCCTGTTGTAGTACAGCATTCAGGTTCTGCTGGTTAGCTTCAGGATGCTGAACAACAGTGTCAATATGCAAAACAGCCACCCTTTTGTAATACCCAGCATGTCACAAGGTGGAAAATCGTCCTATTTTTTTTAAATCCAATTTTTATATGTCATCAAAAATTCTGTTTCTATATTTTAATGTAATATTTATTGTGTTTGTAATATATATAACTCAAAGTGAAAGGAAGTGGTAGGTTCATTAGTTTCACTTTACGTTTCACATCTATTACACTATGTGTCAGGATCACCACATTCAGGGTGAGTTTTCGTGTATTTATAACTAGATGTCTACTCAGTGTGTGTGGTTTTTGTTTTCTTGTTTTTTTTTTTTTTTTTTGAAAAGCAGTAATAATACAATGCACTGATTTTTAATCAAAGTAATTATTATAAATACACAGAAAATTCAGAACCTCTGGAATGAAGGTACCTCTTCATGTATTACTTTAGGGCATAAACTCTATTAACTAAGGTGCCTTACTCAGATGATTCATGTTTTTCCTAAGGATGTGTTGCAAAAAACAGATGATACCTGGAATGGTCAGTCAGTTGACTGGATAACACACACACACAGATTTCTAGTTTACAAAATGTCACTGGGTTAAATCAAAATAAACTCAGCAATGCTTTTTATTCCAAAACTATCCATAAATTTTGGTAGCTGATGTTGACAAAATCCAAAATGGAGGGATGTTATGTTGCTTGTAACTCTGAAAGTACAGGGATTTTTTACATGAGGAACTGCAACACTATATTCTTAGGTTTTAATACCTAAGCAATTTTTGTTATTTTGTTGTTGTTGTTGTTCTTGTTTCTCAGAATCACATAAATGATCCCTGGTAAGTCTTTTGGGGCAATCTAATCTAGCTGTTCACAATATGAAAAGAGAAATAGGAAACATAGCTTTTTGGTGGTCAAAAACATAGGATTTACTAATTCCTGTTTGGAGATTAAGTTAGTGTTTTGGATAAATAATCTGTTAGGGCTGTTTGTGTCACATAAATAGCAAAAGCCAGCTACACACATATCTGCCAGGATTGTGGCAGAAGGAATTTATCTTCCTCCATCCTCTCCACTGAGAGTATAGTTCCAGTTTATAATCCCTGGTGGGAGGGTAGATAGAACTATAGTCCATTAATACATGCAAGATATGTTTGCTTAATTGTAAATGACGTACTTTCCAATGATGAGTTTAAATTCTCATACACTTGCAAATTGCTTTGGGATCACTGCCTGAAAGTCACTATATAAATTAAGAATATTCATTATCATCTGAAAGCTCTTCAGTCTGAACCACTTATCAGAAAACCTGTGGAATCATTTTGACTCCAGTGCACAGGTTCTGCCCTCTAGGACCTGGTGCCAATCTGAATCTGGAGAAAAGCTGTTGTAAGTCAGATGCCTACTGTCATGCTTTGTGGAGCTCAGATGAACAATTTAAAAATTACTATAATTATTTTTGCTCGTGGTTACAGAAGAGATCATATATTCTTATATTCTGTGCCTAAAGTACAGAAACTCCGGACAGCCTGGATTTCTAAATTCTTGGAAAGAACTCTGTTCCTAATATTCAGATTTGATGAACATACTGGTTCTCTGGCATGCCTGCATTCACTCCCATCTGTTGTGCTGGCGTTGTTCCAACTCGGAATTATCAGTGCCAATTTCAACAGGGCATAGGTGCTAACCAAACACGGTTTTAGAGGGACAGCTTTCATAACACAGCAAGTGCCATCTCTTTTGCCAGGAGATCCCGCTGTTTGCAAATAATTCCAGCTTAAGACCACATGCTTCATTATATAGGATCACATCTGTAGATGCTTGTGGGCATTATAAAAAAATCAACAAATGTCTACTGTATTTCTCTTTCAGTTTGGCTAAGTGCTCGGAATTTGGCATGTGGAGAATGAATGCTCTGCACCTTGTTAACAGGAAAGAGCCATAGGCTGTTACATGCTTTGAGCAGTCTTAACAGGTTCCTGCATCAAAGCCAGGGCAGCAAACTGCAGAAGTTTACCAGTGCTGAGCTGCTTTTTCAGGTGGCCCTTGATTGCTTGGTGTCTGTGGTATATTCTGAGGAGAAAATGATACAGCATCGCCTTTTTGCACCACAGCTTTTGCCATTCTGGATTCTGAACCAACTTGTGTATAAGGTTGTAAAGTCATATATGTACAGCAAAATTAATATTACTTAATAAACCTAATATTCTATATAATGCTCAATGTAAGATACATTAAATAATAATATAAATATAACATTATTATAATATTAATATATTATAATAATAATACGGATTACTTGTGTTAATTACGTTATACTGTATAAGTCTAGAAATGGTTTAGGAAAGAGAAAAACCTGTTCATGATCCTCACCTGTACAACCCACTATGCTCAAATTTAAAATATAATTTTATAGCTAAGCAAAATAATATTTTGCCTAACATATTTATCCAAAAAGAATATTTAGGATAAAATAAAATTCAGGGCAGATAATATCCAGCCATACATTTTCAGTCATGATTACTGAGTTTTACATATTTCGCTGTCCAGCCAAGATGTGTGGAAAAGAAACCTCAAAACACAACCCTCTCAACACCTGTAGAGTTTTTACAGTAGTAGGCTTGCAGTATAGAACTAGGGAAGGCTGTCTTCACATGTCCTGCATAGAAATGTATTTATGAGATATTTTGAGATATTTTCTTTACTAGCAATGCACCTAAGGCTACTTTAAATTATTATTTACATCTCCGTAAAAGAACAGTGAATTTAAGACAGTGCAGAAGAGTCAAATTTTTAAAGGTCAGTTTTCAAGGATGCAGAGTGACAAGCAGATGGACAAATATATTGGAAAATTATGTTGAGAATCAAGGTCTAAAAGTACTAAATGCTTGCACTGAGTGTATATTTCAGAGTAGTAATGTATACACTTATGGTAATTTTTTATTGCTATCATAAGTTTAATAAATCAGGTACATTTGGCAAGATTTCATAGGCTTTGAAGAGTACTTAATGTGCTTTTCCTATGCTATTGAAAAGTCAAACTTCAAATACTGTGCTGAACTCAAGAAACAAAGATAACCACTAATTCACAGTATATTACTGTATCAGTTGTTCTTTATCTTTACCTCCTCTCACTTGCAATCTGTCCTTAGTCTTTGTAGCAGCTAGCTTGTCCGTCTGGACTGTTAACACTGATCTGCTTCCATACCACCTGGGCTCAGAAATACTCTTTTTCTCCTTTTTTTTTTTTTTTTTTTTTTCTCTTTTTCTTTTCTGTCTTCTCTGTCTCCTAGAAATATTTCCTCATAATTGCTGCTTCATGTGGGGGTTGCTGTGGTTTTGCGTGAGCTGTTACTTCTATTGTTCCTTACTAGTCACAACAGCAGTTATAAAATGATAATCCAGCTGCCTAGTAAGAGTCTCAGCTGTGAGATGTTGTAGCGAGCAGAGAGTCCATTATCTCTCTATCCAAACCTTAAATCTTTCCCATAAAATATGAAATCAGCTGTGGTACTCTTGTTAGGGAGCATGTAATGGTAGCATAACCAGGGCAGACAGTAGGGTAGCAGTAAAAAGTGACCTGTTTTTTCAGGTAGCTCTGAAACGTCGGCTCACTGAAACTGCTATTTCAAGAACACCAATAATTAACGATAGCTAATGTGAAAAAGCCATAGCTAGATTGGTCAGACTCATGGCTCAATTCTTTCTTAATGCTTCTAAAATGACTAATAGTGTGTATAAATAGTGACATCCAGTGTTCAGTTAGATCAACCACAGGTCTCTGTTTCATAAGGTCATTCAATTAAAAGATTTATTACAGACCCTATTTAAAATGCCTGTGTAAAGATAGTTGGCTAATTTGAATATTAACTACCTGCCAACTTCAACACACCTCCACAATAAAAGTTTCCTTCCTGACTTGTGGGGAATAAGAATAGTGTGTCTCTTTTATAATGCTTTAACTTCCTTTGTTTCTGACAGCAAGTGGCTGATTATTCCCAGGTGTTCTTGATTTTGTCTTTTTCTCCCCCTGTTGCTCTGAATGTGGCCATTAGGGCAGGAGTCATAAAGGATGTGTTCACCACTTCCTTCTCTGTCTGTCTCTTAACATAGCCACAAGTCCACTGTCTTCTATCCACATGAATTCCCTGAGGTATCCATACGGTATTTGTGTTGACTGCCTTAATTTTGATCTTCTCTAATCATTCCCTGCCAGATGGCAGTTAAAGTTTAATGATCCCTGTAAAAATAGTTCCCTTTATTCTTTTAATCAGTCACGTGTGTTTGCTTAGTTAACTGTTAGATGTTCAGAAAGCATGAAGGGACCACCAACACAATTACTTCCAAATACACATCCGTATTGTGATTTTGATGTTATGTGAAAGTAAAGGGTTATAGGGTAAGTAAGATTCCTGGAAATTAGCATGGGCGACAGCATCTTAAATTTTCTATGTTTCTTTAGATACATTAGAAAGATAAAACTAATAATTTCAGACATTTCATAAAATCAAATATAGCTTATTTTTAGTATCTTCTAGGCTCAAATGTTTATGTATGCTAGGCTAGAAAGCATATGAGTATTATGCTTTTAGGTATGAATTGAGTAATACACTTAAGGAGATGCTTAACGTTAAGCACATGTCTATGGTAATGATAGATAATACAGCCTTGAGCAAGGCACTTTGGCATATGCTTAATGTTAGGCCCCTAAGTAGCTCCACTGAAGTTATTTACCTTACATGCTTAAGACTACATATTGACACCTAATGACACAGAACCCAAAATTCTCAAGTATTTGTTTACTTGATGGAAGCTTATTAGAGGTTTTCAGGGGTTCCTGAATCAATAATTTAATTCAATTGCATATTCATGCTATGCCTAAGTAGCAAATCACTTTACAGATAAATGGCTTAAGCCATATCAGGCACTTATGGAGTGAGCAGGTATTATTGTACTATTGAGGAATATGGTGAGCCTGGGAAAGTGATAGGCTGGAAGCCTAATCCAGCTCATGGTGCTGCCAAAGAAGAGATTGTTACAGAATTAAATGGAGGCTGGATCAGGCCCTGAATGCCTTGCCTAGAGCAATACAGGAAATATATATCAGAGTCACTAACAGAACCCAGATCCCCCGATTCAAATTAGACTTCTTTTGTATACAACATCTGTGTACACAGAAACTGGATATGCCATTGCAGCCTTCACAGGCTAGATTCTAGATTAAAGCTTACGTGAGAACACTTACACATACTACAAGCATCACGCCCATCTACACATCCAAATAAGATGAGACTAGCAAAAGTGCAGACCATCTACATAATTCTCTCTGGTGGAAGACTGAGAAAACAGGGATCCTCGCACCTTCTTGCAAAGCATTATTTTAACAACCATCTCCAATACAAGTATTCTCTGCCCCATATTTTTGTTTAAACAGTGATGAAACTCAATTACATGGAACTTCTGTTCACCTTAGAGTGCTTTCTGATTTTGCCATGAATGCCTGGGAGCTAGCTAGCAAAGGGAGTTGATTCAGCTCCATTTTTTTCCATTATGCCATTATTAGCGATAAGTAATTTGGGTCTAACATAACAGAAAATGTTATGATATTTTGCTTAAGATTTATACCTGCAAGGAAATGTTCTATGCTTTTTTTTTTTTTTTTTTTTTTTTGGGTAAGATCTAGGCCAGAGAGCAGTTGTAGATGGGTCTGTTTGTATTATGATAATTTCCAAATGACCTCATTGAGATCAGAGCTTCAGGGTATGGGATGCTGGGAAAAATGTAATAAAAGCCAATCCTTGCCCAAAGGAACATGAAGTCTAAATACACAAGCTATTTTGTGAATCTTGGACACAGGGAGGTTGATGTGCCTATTGTCAGCCTGTGGCAGTTGCTAAGGACTCACTCTTGATCTGTTGTGCCTTAGCCTATGTCCTGAATCCCAGCAGTATCCTTCTTCTCTATTTATATTTAATTAAAATGTCAGCAGAGACCCACTCTGCTATATTTTCATATGTCTGAGCTGTAAGATCTGTCAGCTGTGGAAAAGTGGGCATACTTTTATTTCTCTCCTCCCTGGTTTCTTCTCCTATTTCTGTATCAGTGAAACATGCACTGTTTTCTTCCCCTCTTGGCTAAAGAATGCAAACATATAAACAATCAAAATAGAGCTTGCTGGGCTGATGATGGTTAATAGCAGGTGTCAAAGTGATGGCATTCCCCTGTGGACACAACCCATCACAGTTGGGCTGATGCCCAGTTCATAGGAGGGAAAATGAATCTTTCAAATGGAAAGGGAGATAAATTGCACCTAAACACTCTAATTATGATAATATAGAGAGACAGATGTAGTAACTGAGTATTAGAATCCCTCCATACACTCTTTACTTCTATTATACCATCACATTACATACTATTCATTATTATAAGCCACATGCAAAACCAGAATGTTTTTTGAGTTCATCCTCAGGACTTCTCCACTTCTCCAGATTTTTGCACCTTATAGATAGAAATATTTTTCACTGTCAATTGACAGGTTTTTTTTTGTTGTTGTTTTTTTTTGTTGTTTTTTTTAAGCTCAAATGAAGAGTGCATTGAAAAGCACTCACTGGCATTTGTTTCAGCTGCACAACTTTTGTTAAAACATTCACACTAAAAATTAAGACATCTGCAGCTTAGAAATCCTGATTCTGGGTAAGGAGTTTTGTTTTCCTACCCCTAGTGTGGCCACTCACACGTTTGCAAAGAGGGTGCTGTGCAAAGACCTGTAATTCAGAAGTGGTGTGGGTACACCTTACATAAATGTAAATGCCATATAATAATGATTTCACAAGGTGAAAGGCAGCAGAGGAGGAGGTACAGTCACACTGCCAAGTGAGTCTAAGCATGGAGACTATGTAAGAAACATGCAGAATATTTATACACCTGATAAAGTTTATGCCAGTTGTTAAGGCAGAAAGCCAAAGGTAATGAGCACTGTGAGAATTATGAGAGGTCCTTTTTGGCCCAGGTTCTTGCCTGTAATTGAAGCGCTATCCTCTACTGATCCTTCAGGTGCTATTGGAATTATTTTATCTAGGCTTCGAGGGAGAACCAATCCCTAAGGAATGGAGGAAACTTTCTTTACATTATAGCTCTACCCTGGAAGCAAGCTATGGACGTGACTCCTGAGTATTCTTAATAGTTTTCAAAAAAAGCAAAATTCCTAAGTGATATTTTGATTTTAATTTAGAAAGTGATTTTTATGTGTGCTGCAAGATGAATATAAACCCATACATATGTTTACAAATATATGTTAGAACCTGCCATGAAATGTACATTAAAGTGTCCTTATTGCATTTATTAGAATTTATATTTTAAAATATTCCTATACAGTGTTAAAAAAAAATAAGACAAATAATAGCCATCCAAAAATATTCTCCATCAGATTATACTTTCCATCAATTTTCATAATAAACTATTTTTCTTTAACTAGCTTCTAATGTATTCACAGACAAGGAGTGGTTATAAGACAATTTAATCTTATTATTGAATAACAGATTTTGGATTTTTTTAATCCCAGTGAGCTTCTTCTCACCTACAATACTGAAATTCAAGGAGTTGGTGGCTACTCTGTGATGCTCAAAATGTCTTTGTATTTATCTTTCTATTTAGTCATTAGTTTTACTTGCCTTTTACTTTCTGTCTGTCTTCATATGTTTTTGCTTCAGTTACAAACTGTTTAGGACCAACACCTGCTTTTACTTTTAGCAGGGGATCTGGGACAATTGTGTGTTGCCTAAAAAAAAAATTATCTTTTTTTAAAAAAAATCTATTAATTTTACAGTCTAGGCATGGGCATCTGATTTCAGGAGCATCTTTCAGAAATGTCCACTTGGGAAAAACATTCTAAAACATTTAAAGTAATAATCCTGGAAAGCACTGAATGTATTCAGAAAGAGAAGCAAAATTATTACTGAAGCTGTGGAGATCATGCAGATTTACAGTAAATACAATACAGAAGTTGTTTGCTGATAGGTTTTTTGTTTGTTTTGTGGTTTTGGTTTGGTATGTGTGTTTTGGTTTGTTTGGTTTTTTTTTTTGTTTTCCCCTGGGAATTCAGTGATACATTATAGTGAAAGGATGGAACTGTTAATTTGAAAATGAAAATTCAAAACAATGGCCTTTACTGCAAACTAGAAACGCTGGAAAACTACTGTGGTCCAATTATTGAAAACCAGGCTGGGCAAAGCACTACATTTGATTTCATGCCTGCAAGGATGAGACAAAATGCAGTCTCTGTTCCTGCTGACGTTGGTCTAGGAAGACACATTTAATAAGTGTTATTAAGTGCAATCTTACAGGACCATGCATAAAGTTGCTAATCAAATTATGGGAAGGACTTCTTTTGGCTATCCATAACTACTTAAGGACATCACATCATTAATTTCTCTGTTTATCAGTAAGGCATTCTTTGACTCACATAAAAACAAGTACATTGGTAAAAAAAACCAACAACATCAACAATACCCCCCCCCCCCAAAACAAAACCCAAACCAACCAAACAAAAAACCCCAACGAACAAGAAAAAGGAGCTAGTGCTAAATTATACTTTAACTACTAGTGAAAGTAGACTAGCAAGTCTAATATCAAAGCATGCTACTTACCATCTTTTTACCTTGGGGCAGCAGTTTTATCAGGATGTTTGCTTTCAGTTTTCATACAGAAGGCTCTTCTGAGAAACAGAAACCCAAATTAGTATTAGCTGAGAGAAATACAGCAAAGTAAATCCATCATTCTCAGAAGAAACAACACTAAACAAAAAGGAGTAATTGTATAATGCGTCACTGCTTCTGTCAGAGGTCATAATTGGAAGTTGCACTGGTATATTAAACTGGCAATTTATTTTGTTTGGTTATACTGTATCCACCTAACTCACAAGGAAAGCAGAAGAACATTAAGGAACTGCTTTTGCACCTGTTATCCTTATACTACACTTTGCATTTTTAATGCTTAGCAGAAACTGTTGGTGTTTACAAATCTTCACCAAATGTATCCATGCAGCATGGAAAAAACCAAAGTCGTTAAACTGCATGTCATACCATATAACTATCTTGAATTTAATCACTAGATTTCTAAAGCAATTACTAAATTTTGTCCAGGTGCCTGCCTAGAGGGAAGCCAAGTTTTCCTTCCATTTTGAGAAATGAGCCTCTGTTGTTTTCTCTGGGGAGGACGAGTGTGCAATGTGCATTGCTGCTTGGCATGGGAGGCCACCAGCACATAGGATGCCATGACAGATATCTGAGTGCAAGCAGGCACGGTGCGTGTAGGAAGACCTATCAATGATGACAAAGGTACAGGTGGTGGTTTCACCTGCCCAGTGGGCTATGGGAAGGATTGATAAGGTAGTCTTTCTGCAGGAGTTAGAGTCAGCCTTCCCTTTCAGTTGCATGTAACTATTTGTTTCTTTAGAGAGGAATCTATCCTTGAGTATTTATCTTATTTTTCCCGTGTGTTTCCATGATAACTTGACATAGAGTAAATGTAAGATTTGGTTTTAACTACAAACAGGCATTTAGTAAATGCTAGAAATAATGGAACACTTAAAGTTTGGAAACAACTAAACAGCAGTCATAGCGGAATTGTGTTAAAGAATTTGGCTCATCTAATTTAAAACAGTAAAATGACTAAGATCCAGGGCTCTGTTATTCCCAGAAGTAACACCATGACTTCACTCAGGAAGCATTACTCAGAGGGATTATAGCTGGAACATTTTCAACCTTAAGGACTCATCTTCAGAAACATCATTCTTGGAGTGCAAAATATCTTACCTCCCAGTTCTAGAATAGGGTTCTGCTGATAACTCATGTTTCTTTATAACATAAACTGCAGTTTGCTTTTGAGTAGTTCTGGTGTTCAAGTACTGTATAAAATGGTAATTATGTGTCAGTAATGGTTAAGAGTCCAAGGAATTCAGCTTTCACTGAAGTGTGGTTATTCCCTACACACTCTTGAAAATCCAGTGTCCAGTGTTAAAATACTTCACTATTTTTGGCCAAAGGAGAAAATTCCATGCAGTTATTTATGTCCTCTCATGTAATATGTGATAAGGTATCTCCAGAGATAAGAAATAAGGTGGTATCCTACCATGAAGTGAACTGTTTAGTGTGGTGAGGAAATAAGTTATATTTATTCATTTACAAAAATTACCCAGAAGACTGATACTGATTCAAATGTGCATTGTTGCATGACATGAAGAGCTTTGGGGAGCTTCTTCTCTGGTGTCTTAGACACACTGTGGAAGTTTCCGGCCTGGTGAGATAAACTAATGAATTGACAAAAATGCAAACTCTACCTAACAGGAATCAACAGCAAAGCAATGTCTTATTCAGAAGTGCAATAGAGACAACATCATGTTCACAGTATCCTATCTTTCTATTACACAAGAAATCAGATTAAGATTGTGATAAATTCCCCTTATAAACACTGTATAGACAACAATTAGTCTTCAAGATTTTATTATTTTACTTTAAAACTGATATGGAAGCAGTGGTCTTGAATTGTAATTGATAAAGATTTTCTCCTGGAAAATATGAGAACTAAATTTCATTATAATAGATGTTTAATTTCAGTGAAACTTTTAGTTTCTTTAATGTCTGCTATTCTTCTATGACTCTGAAAATGTGGTGCTTCCTTGGAGGATGAGTGCCACATAGAAGCTGTGTTTGAATTAGGTTAAAGTATCTTGTTTTTATAAGAGGAAAAGTCAAGAAACTAAAACCATGCTTAGCTTCATTCCTCTCCAAAATACTGTGGCTGTTGCTGGTGTTTTTGTGCTGGACTACCAATGTTAATCGTTTAGATGACTAATCTAAGTCTGGCTCTTTATGTGCATGTATGCAACTATGTAGTCACCACTCCTATTATCATGTCACTGCTTCCAAGTGTATCCTTGACAGATCACAGCCATAAATATCTCTTGAGGTGAAAACAATTTAGTCATGTCATCTGTATTTAGTCATAGTCATCTGTATTCCAGTCAATAAGCTCAGCCTAAATAGAGACTGTCAACTAAGTTGAAATGCTTTTGCAATACACACTGATGTGAGACCAAGAAACCTAAATTTCACTTAGGTGCCTTAAGTAGGCTCAGATCTGTAGTTTTAGCTTTGCTGTTACATTCCCCTGAAAGTTCCCTTATCCATAAAACACAAAGTAAGAGTGGAAATGCATTTTCTTGTGACTTAAAGGTATTTGCCGGTTAGTATTTATCTTCTGTTTAGATAATAAGTTGGGAACATACCTTCCTCGTGTCTGAATGATCAAAACTTATATTGCA
Organism: Corythornis vintsioides; assembly: GCA_025447755.1. Lineage (NCBI taxonomy): Eukaryota > Metazoa > Chordata > Aves > Coraciiformes > Alcedinidae > Corythornis > Corythornis vintsioides. The sequence goes on from JAOEGS010004237.1 coordinate 86,032, forward strand.
ATGTGCTTTCCTGCAGGTGTAAAGTACAAGATGTGCACTAAGCACTAAATTCAGGCACTAAATTCTTCCTTCAGATGCACACATGCAACTTCTGTAGCAGTCAGTGGAAGGTGCATACACAGCTTAAATGCTAAAATAATACAGCATTGCATCAATTTCCCTTGGCTGAGAATTTTATTACAGAGAATTGCCAAAAAACTCCAATTCAATGTTTAGCTCTTTACCATATTCATATTATGAAAATAAGAATACCTTTCACTCACATGGTGTTAAACAAAGATTTATTAGGAAGTGTGGAGTGGTTCTGGATGGGTAAACATATGAATGCTATCCACGTATATCTCCTGAGTAAGCTGTTATTGTTTCACTTGTGGCATTCCTAAACCATTTCTTTTGGAACAAGATATTGGCCATACATGCACAGAGTTTTGGGCAGAATCCCTCCTAGATGAATGGCATCCTGATTTTGATCTATTGGTTGCTTCAAAATAGTTTTTCTATATAAAGTAATATGGTACTTTTTATAAAGAGTTATTTGAAAATACATGACATTATTGTAGCCACACTAACACATCAGATCAGACAGAGCTCAGTTTTAAACAAATATTTGGGATATTAGCTGGTTTACGCATATAAAATAGGAATATTTTAATTTTAGTTATACATCAATGAGGTTGATTGTAATTTTATTTTTATCTTTCACTGCCAGCAGAGGGAGCAGCAGTGATTAAGCTGCACAGACCTTAGAGGTTTTTTACAGTGGTAGATTCTGCATCCTTCATCAGCCAAATTGTTCTGCAAGCACCCGGATAAAACTTCTAGTGCAGTCAGCAGGAATCAAGAAAAAAAAATGAGGGTCGGACTGATCCTTGAATGCATATTTTCCTCAAAATAATATCTGGTCTATCCCCCAGTTAAATTACTAGCAACGTATTTACAACTTTGTGAAAAATGCATGGCACATATGAGTTGTCTTTGAAATAATATCTGAGACCTGACTACTTAGACCATGGCCATCACATCTTGCATGCTCAAAAAAATGTTTAACAAAGTTTATTTCTGATTTTGCAACTTAAACAACAGTTCGGTGGGAAAAATATTTCAAATATGAAAACTGTAGTTACTCAAAAGCCAAGGTTTTGAAAGATGTTGGAATGCATTTCAAAGGTACCATTTGATGCAGGTGATTTTCAGTCAGTGTTTAAAAGTGTCAGAATTATTATATTAGTCCTCAGAAGATATTTTAGCATTTTAATTCAGCTCTCAAATCAAATAGAAAAATGTAACTCTAAAGCTCTAGATTTTCTTTAAAACTTCTGCTGGGGGAAAGCAGAAGAGAACCCCTGTTAAACAACTCCTAATTGAATCCTAACCCATCAGTTAGGTGGCTCTGTGACACTTTACCCCATTTCAGAAATCATCTTTACCAAATATAAACTTCTATATAACAGTAATGAAATTATATAAAACACACTCACAAAAAAATCTTACATCAGCTTGAATTTAAGCTTATTTTCCCATATTTTCTTATAACAGCAAAAGCACTTAATCTCAAGCAATTTTGTGAGTTAAGCCAATGTATGCGCCCAACCAACATCACTCTAACAAAGACATTTTCGACTTGATGAAGATGCTATGCATGTGAAATCTTTTTTTTCCCTTCAACTCTATCAGCCCCTTTAACAGAAGATACTGTCTCTCACTACAAACATTACATGCTTACAAACACAGCCAAAACAAACCTAGCAGCTCAGTTCCTACCCAGGGTCATTTCAGTTCAGTTCATCTCAGCCATCGAAAACTGAAAACCCAACTACAATCATCAGCCTGACTTTTATTATGCTATTTCCGATTAATGTAAAGCAGCAGTAAAATTGGGGAAAATGACAGTTATGGATAATTCTTACTGCAGATAAAGAAAAGATCAAGAGCTGTGATTGATCAAGATCAATCAAGTCCAAATTGAAAAGAAGTGAGAGATTAGAGTGGGTTTCCCCCTCACTGTGGTATCACACATCTACATGTTGGAGAAAGCACCTAAGGAAGCATTACTGCAACTTACCCTCAGCCTATATAACTATATACCTAAGGATCCAGTTGGAAACACAGGCTGTCTGAAGTGCTCGCAGCATTGTATAAATAAATTATAATTAGTCACCAAAATCCATTTCCAGTATCCACTCTCTGCTTATGTGTCACAGTCACTCCTGTAGTCTTTACTTAGTAATTCATGCCAAGAATATGACTAAATTACATCTTCTTACCTTGGGTGACATTGGAATAATGACAAATGACTCTTCAGTATCCAGATCAGCATGGTACTCCCAGTTACTTATTTTGTAGAGAGCTAGGCATTGTTCAGAGATTTTTAGTACCTGAAAAGAAAGAACTCAAAGTTTCGTATCATTCTTGACCAAAAGTTTTTTTGATAAAGTTAAATGTTACTGTATCCAAATGGTTTATGCAGTGGCCTGTACTGCCCTATGGACTAAGCACAAGTCATAAGGCTTTATTTTGTTAAATATATATAATTCTAGCCCCTTTTAAAGAAAGAGTAGAGGAAGTATTACCACTCTAACTGCATCATGTCTTCTGTTTACCACCATTACAATACCTTCTAATTCTTAGGCTAATTAAATGTTCACACTTTTTCAAAAAGAAATTCCTGAAAACAGTAGTGCAGTTTTCTTTGCAATACATTGTATTATTAATTCATATGCATTCATACTAATAATTAATATTAAAATATCTGTCATTATTTTAGTCATTGGATTATTTGAAAGGAAATCTGGAGCATTGTTTCAATGTATATTTAACACATTCAATTTTTCCATTTGAATTTTAAAATTATTATTTGTTGATTCTTCATTCATTTTCCATTTTTTATTCTTTTTGAAACTTATTTACCATTTGAAACATTTACCATTTTACTTATATACCATTTTACTTATTTACCATTTACAAAAATGAATTATTTTTGAAACTTATTTACCTACCACAAAAAAAAAAGAAGGCTGAGTGGCTCAATGTTGTAACCCAGGAATTTAACAGCTGTGTATTTGCCTTTCAGGTAGTCCTAATCCCTGAATGTTAACAAATTACTTTGTATTTACTAATGTAGCTAAAATGGGTCTGAGTTCTTGGATCCACAAGATATTTTTGTCTGCATTCTGAAATTAAAAAAAGTACTGGTCTACAGTGCTGCTTTCTGATGATTGCATGTTACTACTTAGAAAAAAAATTTGCTGAATGGTTCAAGTTTCTATGTACTTTAAGCTCATACATATTCATAAGCAACGTGACTGTTTCCTTTCCTATAACTTAATTTGCCCAAGTGTACAGAAATCTGCTACATTGTTTTCATAGAAAATGACAAACATGCAACGATACTGTAGGTTGTCAGCTTTTGGTTGTGATCCATAAGTGTATGTGTCATTTAACAACCAATAAAATCTGACAGGCATATGCAGTTCTGTCTGAGCAGGAAAGGAAATTTTATTGCTCAGGTTTTAGTCATGCATTCCCTACATAAAGTTGTACAGTCATATCAGTATTTTATTCTTACTTACCATATGTGTTACACCCCTTAGACATGAGAGAGCAAGTTATCATGAATTTTATCTGCAGAAGAAATTACTTCAGCTAAGTTCATAGAACAGCCTTGCTTTAGGAATAAAACAAGAAAAACTGGAAACAAGTCTACATATCTCAGATCTCAGCCAGAGAATAGAGGAGCACATCTTAAAGACCAATAATCTTTTGATTTATTAACACCAAATCTCTGCTTACACACAGAAATATTTGATGCTGTACTGCCACAGATCACTGAAATCAGTAAGTAGACTGCTATTTCCATGCCATCTGTATCCTCCCAAAACTTCTGGTATTCAGGGTCTTCTTGGCCTAACACTTTGGTAATCTGTTGCTGTGTGCATAAATTTATTCACCCATTTATTCAGAATCAGCAGGTACATTGTGCAGTGGTAGGTCAGTGGTGAACAGTGAACTCAGCAGGATACATCTGCACTCTGTTCACACTTTGCATGTTCCTTGTACAGCACAGTAGGAGAGGGCAGAAGGAGAGGTGATGATTTTGAGGACTATCTGCAAATAGGGAAGAATTTCAATACAAATTCCACTGATTAGTTATCCTGAAATATATAGATTCTATTTTTTTTTTTTTAATACACACATTAATTTATTTATTTAACCTGAAGTTATTTTTACTGATGTAATACCAGCATTTATCTCCACCAGTTTAAGAAGTATGTTAACAGCCTGCAATGCATTAGAAAGGCAGGATATGAACCTACACAGGATATGAATTTATAAATGTCAAAGGAGTGTAGTAGCAGCAATTTGTAAGTCAGAGTTCATAAAGCCAGGAAATATCTTACTTTAGATCAGATGAAACAAAGTAGCAACATAGTTATTGTTTAGGGGAAACGAGTACTTTTGTAGGACCAGACTGAGGGACTGAATAATCAGTAGGCACTGCTCCGACAAAGGTTAATACGCAATAGAAGAGAGGGAGAGAAAATAAGGCGTATTTCAGATTCCAGCATGCCACGCAACAAAAACACTGAGCAAGGCCTCTGAAAGCCAAGTAAGGAAGCTTGTCAGCTTTTCTGTTTCTTTAGGCACTTCATCAAGACAAACTGAAAAAAGGAAGAGGCACAGTACTGTCATTTAAAATGCTCAGGTAGCTATCTGAGATATTTTTTAAGCAACACTGACTGGAGTGTGGTTGAAGGAATGAAGAAATAGCACCAGCAATCTTTAAAACATTTATCCCGGGTAAAGTTGTTAATCTCAAGCTTCAGATAAACTAATACAGTGCTTGCCCAAGCAAAAATTCAGTATATGTTCCTTAGAAAGTGAGGAAAATTTTATTTTCTCTGTAATCACATATTCACACAGTATTGTATAATGTATTTGTATGTATGTAATGTGTAAAGTATAATATATTTGTATGTGTAGTAATGTTTGATGTCTTTATGGTTGACTATAGATGTCTGAAGATGACACTATTATTGCCTGAAGAGCAAACCCTTGAATTTAGCCATATTAGTTGATTATATTTGTTCTTATTCCTTATTTTTATTTATTTATTTTAATCTAAGTAGTTTCAGATTTCTGAGCAACTACCCATACGAGGAAACAATCTGTTCAAAAAGCTGGAGAGGGTAAGTAGAAGGTGTTAACTATAGCTAAATGCCCCATTCCCCTCCCCCACTCTGGGCTAAATGCTACAGTTTCAGGCTGCTTTCATTTTAATAACCATTTGATCTTTCCCAGGAGAGGATTTTGTACTATTTCTTTTAATCTTCTCTACATGCAGTTCAAAACTGGTTCACTGAACTCAATTTTATGTTGGCGTGTGCATTTATGAGCAAAAGATTGAGGATCTACAACAAAACAAATAATGTTTATAAATGTCAGTTAAAGAATATTGTGTGATTAGATGCATATGATTCAGTTATGCTCTTACTCACTCTGATCACCATGATCTGTGGGAAAAATATAATTTAGAAACCTTAGACCTTTGTAAAGTACAATAAGCTTTTATCATAATGCCTTTTCAACTAGTGAAATTTAATTTAAAAAATATGTTGAAAATAAACCAGATTGATGTTACCCTCTATGCATATGAGGATCTTCAGTGACTAGATGTAATTAACCAGACAGAACAAAGTTAAACAAACACATAAATCTTTGCAGGGTGGACATTCTATGCAGTAAATAATGCAACACTTCCACTGTCATCAGAACGTGCACTGTGCTAACTTCCACTGAACCAGATTTGGGCACTGGTATCAGTGCCATATAGGCTTATCTGGTAGCAACTTCTATGGATCAAAAGTCTCCAGAAATCAAAATGGATCCAATGAATCAAACTAAGATGGGATTTAAGATAAAGTGGAAACAATTCAGTCAGCTAAGAAATAGCAAAATGTGTTAACCCACCTCAAAATATTGCTCCATATCTCATTCCTTTTCTAAGAATGTCTATAAATCAAAATACTTGTTTTCCACAGCCATTGTTTTAATGAAGTTCCAAAGAGACATTCATTTCCCATCTCCTTCTAGCACTGCAAAAGCAAAATATGCTTTTGGGGTTACACATAGCTATGTCCGTAGTCTGAGTTTAAAGTGGCAAATCAGCTGTAAGACCCAAATATACAAAAAAAGAAGTTGTATCAATATCCTAATCACGCTTACAACAGAAAAATACATTGCCAAAAGACTGACTGAAAATTGAACAAATGAAATAAAACTTGACAAATGAAAGAAAAATCAATATATAAGAAAAAATAAAAAAGAAAAAGAAAAATGATAAATCTATCACAGTATGTAGTGGTCTGGACTCCAAAGGATTTCCATGCATTACTATACCAAAACCAGAGTTAGTAACTTTATTTTGGCTGTATTTTTTAAACCTAGTGAGGCAAATCTATACTCAGGTCTCATTAAAACATACTAATTTCAGAGGTGTAAAAGTTAGGAGCATTGTGTCATGTAACTGGAACCATAACTTAATGTACTGAGTATTGGGTTTCACTAATATGAAATATTAATTCATGCTTATTCTAAATGTTGACTGTTTTAATACCCTGAATTTATACACAGAAGATTAGATATAATGGGCTGTTTCCATATGTCACAAGTAATCCATTTGCTCTTTTAACTGTAAATTTTGCAAGCTTTTTTTTTTTTTCTTACCTAGATGTTCATGATTTAAAATTAAACCATTTTTCCAGCATCTGTAAAAATGTGCAAATGATAGAGCTGGCAGTATGATGATTGCTTTACAGATAAGCAGTTTCTTCATCATCTTCAAGGACATCCAGATTTATGATCTAATCATGCAATCCTTTAACAGGATGCATTTGAATTTGATTAAAAAATAAAACAAATAGCAGTGCAGATTTATTAATGGAATCTGTATGACCTTTTCACAAATGAAACTCTCTCAAAACTCTGAGTTTAAATCTGAGTGTAGCCTTAGCCACTTAGCTTTGCTGGTCCCAGTATGTGGCCTACTTCTGCTGTGCTTTCTCACATTGGCAAGTGCAAATTTTTGGAAAGCCATCTCCTCTTCCCCCTCCTTGAACTTTAATTGCTTAACCTACATCCTAATTCAAGTTGCTCATAAACCTTAGCCTTTGTTGTAGGTCCGACAGCTGCATTATGTCAGTAGCAAGTAAAACCTTCACAAAGTTCCGGAATGCTGCAAGACATTTTATAGGTGCTGCAATAAAAGGCAAATTGAATTTACAAAAATGCATTTGTCACTGATTAAAAACTTAAAAAGTTAATTGGAAACACTGTGTAGGTGTTGCCACACAACTAGAGGTGTAACTAGTGATTTTAATTCTGTTGGAACACAGGGGAGAGTAGATGTTCATGTAAGTTTAGCAATCTTATTCATATTTCTTTTCCCTTGAACAAACAGGGTGTATTTACTGGAAAACTTTCATGAACAGTCAATATTCAGCAGCATTAAAGTGCTAGCTCAGGAGCAGTGACTGCTTCCAGACTCAGTTTTCAAGGCTCTATTAAAGTAAAATTTGCAAGTATCAGTCCACGCCTGTTAGTAATTTCAGTTTCCCTTGGGAAAGTTTTCCAGGCCTTTTCTCACCTCCTTGTTTAACGTTGGCAAAGTTGACACTACTGTAACAATCATTGCTTGAGCAAGTGAGGAGAGGAGAAAGAGGTAACCAACAGCCCAGGCAATCAGCACCCTCCCCCAGGAGTTGAGTGAATTATCTCCACATAATCCACTTAACCTTTGCCATTGTGGGACCTGGGAAGCTGAAGGTATTTTTTAACTTGAGTCTTTTAATTGCCAGTTTATAGTGTCACTAGTCCAGCTCAGCTGGAAAGAGGATGATTGGAAAATAGTTCCATGAGGCAATAGCTTTTCACCTCAGTTAGGAGTCCTAATGATTATTAGCTTTGTGGCTCACTGTCCTCTAAGACTGTGGGGACAGTGATCTACAGTGAATCCACAGGTGACCAAGTTTCTTTAACATATTACTACTCCTGGCTAACACAGCTCAAATGCATATATTTTAAACTACCTACAGAATTGAGCTTGGGAAACAAATATATTGTCAGAAATGGTCATCATGCAGAAAAATCCAAACTAACACAAAATATTGTGTAAAAAAAATTATTGTCTGTAACAATAAGGTTGAGTAATATAAGAAAAATGCTTTGTGATTTCTACTTTTAGCAGTCTCCACCTCCTAAAATAATGTATTCAAACCCCATGTAATGCCCTTAATAGAAAGAAAAAAAAAAAGTCTTAAACACTGAAGGATGCTTGTTATTTTCCAAAGACAAGCTATGGAAAACTTTGTGATTAGTTCAGTAAACTGCAGTAATCTATGTGAGCCTCCTGATGTATTTTTGGGTGTAGCTTCTTAAAAGCTAAACAGAATAGTGCTTACCTGTTTTACTGATGAGTATTCCACTGTGCTGTGCTGAGTGTACATCCACATTCCAATGATCATCAAATTGGGCGAGGAACTTTGTATAAATTCTCCACAGATATACCAAGAAGTGGAAACTGTACCTTCTCCTTTACCTGGAATTTTCACAAGACACCCAAAGATTTGGACATTAACAAAGTTCAGCCTCTTCATAAATCTAAGCCTTGGAGTCCCTGGATCATACAGGTCTAACTTGTTTCATTATGATCTCTGGCTAAAAATGGGGTACTAATGCCTTTTACAATTACTCAGGTAATACTCAGCCCTATGGTTTTTACTTCTCGTCACAATTTTAAGTTTCCCAGCCACTGCACACACGTCTTGCACTGCTGATTACACTCATATATCATTGTGCAAGAATGTGGCAGACCTGTAGCACAGATAATCAATGTCCATCATGCTTATGTTGTATTTGCCAATCCAAAAAACCCTAGTGGAATACAGACCCAGAGCAATTCTGAAAGGGGTATTACCAATTCAGCCTTCTTCTTGGTTAACATTCTTCGGTGCATACTCAACCAAAAGAAAACCTCCCTGTATGATACTTTAGCATCAGTATAGAAAGAGAATTATTCTGGGAAATTGCACCAAAACAGAGTTGCTGTTTCTCACCACAGTCTCTTTGTCACTTCCTTGGTCTTTTATTAATGGTAAGAATGCAAACAGCAGTAGTCAGGATTCAAAAGCAGGGACAATCCAAATATTCCATTGCTACTCCTGCCATTCTACAGAGCAGCATTATATGATGGGATCACAGTGTTATTTTTCACTTGAAATTTTTGAAAAGGAACATAGACTAACAAAGGAAAAACAAAACAAAAAATTTCTAATGCTAACTGTATAATTTTATCCAGGCCTATTAAGCAAAAAAAGCATTTATTCCATTTTGTTGAGAATCGCTTATCACCTTAAGGTGTTCATGCCTCGTGGTCTTCTTTTCAGAGAACTCAGAAAATTGAGAAAAAGAGAGGATGTCATGGAAGACTGTAGTCACATCTGTGACATAGGCAGGTTCTCCATTTGTTCTGGGCTAGAATTTTGTCAGATTTTTATTGGATATTCATTCTTCATGGCCCATACATCTAGTTGATTAAATGTATGTTGTAGAAAAAGAATAAACTGGATTAAATAAAAGAGAAAGTGTTTGAATTATTCTTCTAATTTCTGTTATTTCTGTAGTTAAGACTTTAATGGAACGATCAGCATTAATATGATATTTTGCAGTTAAAGTATAGGCAGAAAGAGGGGTTTACTGACCTTTGTACAAAACTAAAGGAGGCAGCAGAGCAGCCATATCTTTCTTTTCTCTGGACAGACCTCAAATAGAAAACAATTTAAATAAAAAATCGTATTTATGTTGGTACTAGGAGTACTCAGAAACAATTTAAGGATTTACTTTAGTTTGGCTGGTAATTTATATTTCTTTAGATGAAGATTTCAAAATAGAAGTTTTTTGAACAAATGGTGAAATTAAAAAAAAAAAAATCCAGCTCAAACTAATATATTTCTTTATTCCCCTTTTATTTTTTTTTTGTCCATTTTCTGTGTTGTATAAAAATTTTGGAAGCAGTTTCCAGTTTATACCAGAAAGAACAGTGGAGAAAAGAGTCCTGCACTGAGAAGATAGCATTTTATTAGGTTATGGCATAGAAAAAATGTGTTCATTACAGATCGATGCAAGTCTCCAGCACTTTATCTTATTAAAGCTACATGAGAGGAGCACAGCCCGTGCCTGGCCCCAGTGTGCTGTGCCTTGCCCTACACCACACACCTTGTTGCTGGGGCTGTCTGCTTAACCTCCCTGGTGTTAATGGAGGAGTTTGTACTATTTCATGAATGAGCTGGTTAGGAGTTACATTTCTGTTTTGAAAATAAAAAATAAAGGAAAAATTCCTCTCAAGTGTTACAGTCTCCCTTGTGACATTGTGTACTACCCCTCAAGTCTCAAACAGACTTATGATGTTTGTCTTCACAGGATTGATAGGCAAAACACAGTGCCATTGGCACTGTGGGTCAGGGTTTTGCTGTGGCTTTCAGCTTGTCATCTTTCCTGAACAATTGTGAGCATATAAAATAGCTTCCTCATATAAAAATGGGCACAGAAAAAGAGAAAATGCTTTAATAGTTTTACTGATAGCTGCTGCATACAGGAGATATTACCAAAAGTGATGTTTTATACAGCTGGAGAAAAGTTCCTTTTATGTATATTTTCCTTTATCAGTTTAACTTCACTTGAAGCTGATGAGAGGGATCTTTCACTAAGTCAAAATAATTTTATTATAATTTCAGTCATATTTTCCCCCACAGAGCAGAAACACCTTACTCTCAGCCCAAAGATCATACCTCCAGATTGTAAATAAAACAAAAAAGCAGAAATGAAGCCTTTGTGAAAGAACATGGTGTCTCCTTACCATAACCAGCTGCGGCTGACCGAACAGAGGACAGACGGCTCCTAAAATTGTACATTTGCACTATACCATAAACTAAATTGGAAGTTACATACCCATATACCCACCACTTTCATCTCCATCACGTAGGATCATGCATTGTTGCCTTTCTGAGCAAAATTTTTTACTTAGATATGATTGCAAATACCGGGCTGATGCAGCACACTACTGAACAATTCAGCCATTTTTATTCCTTCTCTTGAATATGAGACACTGCTATTAATTTAATAAGATTATTAAAAGTTAGTAAAATCCTTATGACTGAGGTCTGATCTCAGACTGGGGAAAAGAACAAACCACAACAAACTCAATTCTTACCTGATCCTTGTAGTAAAGTCAGGTTATCAAAAAGAGGATTACATTCTGCAAGATCTCATTAACACGAGCTCAAACAGTTTTGATTAATGAACCTATGTCATGAAATGCCCTCTCCTTTACATTCCCACTGCCACCATCATTATTGCAATTCATATGTTTTGTTGGTTTTTTTTGTGAATATATGTATGTTGTGTTTGCTTACCCAGCTGGCACAGCATGTCATATGCTCAATATTTCTCTTGGGAGGGGAATTGTCAAATGCAGAAAACGTTTACAGCATAATTAAGAAATTAAGGGTTTTTTTTCCATCTTGTGATACTACCTTTTATCTCAACTGGATACCTTATTCTCATCTGGAAGATACTGCTGTAGCAGTGGAAATGGATAGAAATTGTGATTGCATTGCAACATCTGAGGGCAAATATACATTCACATATGGATTTATTTTAATTTGCAGGTAAGTGTGGTTTGGTTTTTTTCTTCACATATAGAAGATATGTGATATATATAAGTATATATACTCCTTGTCCATAAGGAGTGACAGGAAAGTGAAACAAAGGAAATAAGGAAGAGATGCGGATAGTGCAGCTGTTGTTGGAATGATGGAGAACTATATCTTGGGAAGTAGGGTCTATGAAGATTTGGAAGTCACGGCTGAAAAGCATCTGGAAAAGATATCAGAATGACAAAGATAAACCTAATGTGAGTCTTCAAGATGTACATGGAAATACTGAGAAAATTGTGCAGGATGTGATACACATGTGATCAAGTCTATTTCTGAGGTAAGTTGTTCAGCATGGGATGTACCTGTCCTTTGAAAGTATGTTGACATTTCAGAAAACCTCTGAGGAAAAAAAAAACAACTACCAAACAAAACAAACACAAACTGAGAAGTGGGAACCTACCTTTCTTTAGAGATTTGGAATAAGCTCAATCTATTTAGTTCATCCACATTTAATTAAGAAATAATTTGATCATGGTCCATAATTATCTACAGATGAAGATGTTTGATACTTACAAAACAGTTAAGCTAGTGACACAAAGTGTAGGAAGATCCCATGACTAGAAAAAAAACAAAACAGGAAAGCATAGAGTGAGAATAAAGTTAAACAGTGGAACTATTTCCACATGGCAGATTAATTTTCATCTGAATATTTTATAGCAAGCTTAATATCAGTCTGAAGAAACAGGCTACACTGCCAAGAACTCAGAGGTTTGATGCATGGATCATGAGGTGTATTTCTACTGCCTGTTTCATTCAGGAGGCCAGATCAATGCAGGATTGATGTAGGATTAATAGCATCTTGTGATCATTGCTGATAAAACTGCCCTTCCCGAGAATGATTTGGTGACTGTCTATCCACATCAAGATTTAAAAAAAGATATTTTGAAGATGTTTATTGGCTTGTCTGAATGAACTGTTGGTCAGTTATAGACTGTAAAGATTCTTGTTGAATCAGAAACCAAGGCATATGATAATCTGTTTTTAATGTCAGTGTGAAAGTCTATTGGCAGGATACTTTTGACCTTAAAGTCCTAAATCTAATTACTTACATGCCTTAGAATTCTTAGGTCCTAGCTGGTTCTCTTTTTTTGGCCAGAATATCTTCAGAATCTTCATCTGTGAAAGAGGCTTCAGTACACTGAGCTGCTAATAAATAAAAACAAAATGAGAAACATTCATTCTGGAAGGACAGTGCACATTATTAAAGTATTTTTATGTTGATTAGAGCTCAGGGCTGCATTCCCTGAGCAGTCATTTCCTTGGAGATCAGGGTTGTCAGTGAAACTTATGTTTCCATCCTGGGTGAGACCAAAGGTTCAGCCACCCTACTGGTCTGTCTCTGACAGTTTGCAGCAGATGCCTGGCATGCATAGTGTGATTTGTCATGGGATATGTCCATGGAGATTGCATCTGGGTTGTATTTCCTAGTCAGCACTGGATTTATGCTTTGCAAAATTGTCTATTTTAAAAAATAATGTACCATCTCCTTATTTCAATGTATGCTGCCTAGTCTTCCTGTTATGAGCAATATGAACAAGCTGTGCTTTCTCCACAGAATCATTGATTACTACTGGGTCTCCTTCAACTATCTTTTAAGGTAGTTTTAAGACTTAAGAAGTTCCAATTTGTACAATTATGATTGCATGGAAATGCTGTGTCTGATTATTGTACTTCCTTGATTTTTGCCTAGTTCTGATAACTTTGTTATACTACGACCTTGGATACAATAAGCTATGTCCAAGATATGGGTACTTCAGAGGTCTAAATCAGTTTGATGTTTTCTTTGAAAGTTCTTTTCAGATAATTCTTGACCTTGTTTGCTTTCTGAAAATTGCAGTATACCAGGTTCATGGTTTTATAAAGAAACCCAGTCTGAGATCTTTTTTTTGAGCTGCAGTTGCTTGCTTAGAGCTGCTTTCTCTGTACACCTCTTTATACCCAGTTATATTGCCCCTGTCAACAAGAATTTCAGCTATCATTTTACTGGCCCAAGAGCTATTATGGAAATCATAGGCAATTTCTACTTAGGGCTTTACATTTCACTACTTTCAATAATTTTATATTTTTTAAACCATATCCTTTGACAATATACATTCGTTTGCCAGTTTAGTATTTAATTGAAAATAAAAGGAAAAAAATGAGAAATCTCAT
>JAOEGS010004239.1:0-31829 GCA_025447755.1 Corythornis vintsioides
GGGGTGGGAGGGGTGTGGGGGGGGTGTGAAAGTGCAGGTTTTTCGAGTGGGACCTTCATCCTAAAACATACATTTTTAGGGCATTTATAGAAGAGGATGAAGGGATTGAAGGGATGTCTGGCTGTCCAGGTGTCCGGCTGAATGTACAATTGTCCAGGTGTCCAGCTGTACGTACAAGTGTCCAGGATTCCGGACAGGTGTACGTACAGCCGTACAACTGGACAATTGTACATACAGCTGGACTTGCATCATCTCCATCACTTCCTATAAGTGCCCTAAAAATGACTGTTTCACACCTAAGGTCCCCTTCAAAAACCTGCAATTTCACACCCCCGCCACACCCCCGCCCCACCCCTGCCCCGCCCCTGCCCCACCCCCCTCACACCCCTCCTGCAACACACACACACACCCCCCCCAGCCATTTCTCTCCTTTATTTTTTCCATAGTGTGGACAGTGAGGGGTGAAGGGCCCGATCCTGGGCACAGGAATGGGGGAAGGTGTGAGAGAGGTGTGGCAGGGGTGTGGTGGGGGTGTGAAATTGCAGGATTTTGGACTGGGACCTTAGGTGTGAAACACCCATTTTCAGGCCATTTATGTCAAGGGAAGGAGAAGATAAGAGTCAGGCTGGACGTACAATTGTCCATGTGTCCAGTTGTCCATTCAACCACAAAAGTGTCTAGCTCTACGTCCAATTGTCCATGTGTCCGGCTGTATGTACAACCCCTTGCTCTGTCCCTTGCCAGAGCCCCCAAACCCACCCCTCAACCCAGGTGTGGCTGTTTGGGTGGTACAGACACATGGACATCCAGACAGACCCTCTCTCCCTCCCTAAATTCCCTAAAAATGGGTGTTTTACAACAAGGACCCACTCAAAAAAACCTGTGCTTTCAACCCTGCCACACCCTTGCCCCGCCCCCCTCACACCCCCTCTTATGACCCCCATTCATTATAAGGATCAGCCCCTGCCCATGTGTCCATCTGTCTGGGTCCTGTCCCTGTGTCTGTTCCAGTGTCCATCACCCACACACAATAGGAATCTGCAAGTCACCTGCTGCTGACTTCAGTCTGAAGCAGCTGGCATCGGGGTCCAGGCCATGCCCCCCAGCAGGGGGCACTATCTGCCCCCAGGCCCCCCCACCCCCCAGCTTTAACCCCAGCAATTTAACAAGCACCTCCAGGTGGTATCAGATGCAAGAACATTGGCAGGAGGGGAAGGAGAACGATGAAGAGGAGGAACATTACATTCTGAACATCAGGAAAGAGGGATATTTTTAACTAATACTCCATTAACTGCCAGCAGGTCAGGGTTGGATTTTTCTCAGTGTGCAGAATGCTCCGGGAGCTTCCAGTGGCACTCGGTGGCAGCTGGGCTCCTCCACACCAAGCTGTGCACTGCCACGTTCCAATCAAGAGCTCTGCCTGAGCAGCCCCCTCACTGCGTACTCCCCCAGACCCCCTCCTGAGCCCCCCACACCCTCCCAGCTGCAGGAGTTGGAGGCTGCTGTTGTACCCCAAACCAGAGGCTTTGGGAGGGTCACAGCTGCCTGGAGCCATAGTGTTGATGGTAGGTCTTTGTAGAAGAAAACCAAAAACCAGCCTCTTTGCATCTTTGCATGGGGAAACCTCCCCCCCTCTGCATCCTGGCCTGGCAGGAAAGGAGGTCAGTGCCACAGGGACAGGCATCAGCACAATTACCATGAGCAATCACAATTTGTCTCTTCTCCTGGGAAGAAAACTCAAACGTGAACAGAAAAAAGTGAAATGAGCCCCAGTGCAATTCATGAGTTCCCCAGAAGGGCAGGGAGAGCTCCGTGGGTGCAGAGTTTCAGGGGGGAGTGTCCTGAGCCCCTCACTTTCCACTCTCAGGAGCAGAAAGGGAACTGCTGATAGACCAACAGCCAGATCTGGGGCAATTTCTGAGCACAAGAAAAGGAGACAAAGATTTACCAAACCTCTTTTATTTCAGTAATGTGTCAGTTCAGCAGAGTAGTGACCCCAGAGAAGCCAGCAGCCCCCAGCTGACTGGTCTCCAGGAGGAAATGTGCATTCCCCCCAGCCCAAACAGCAGGGCTCTGCACCCTTCCATCCTGTGGGTACCTCCCTCACAGGGCTCTGCTGAGGTAAGTCATCAGTAAAGACTGGGAATCAGCAGGGGGATAATAAGGAACTCAAACAAACTCCCTGCCAGAAGCAGCTGTTAGCTCATGTACCACCACCCAGGGCTGGAAATGCCCTTGGCTGATGTTCGCCACGATCTGTGCCAGCCCAGCCTCTGCTAATAAGTAATTAGGAGATAATTAACATTTGTAGCATACAGTGGGAAACATCTGGGCCTGATAATGTCTGAGGAGCCTTCAAGGGTGATTAATGGGGTCGGGAGAAAGGAGAGCAGTGGGTGGCTCAGCACAGCATTGTGCCAAAGGGGATGGGATGGGGACCAGAGGGGATGGGCTGGGGACGGGAGGGAATGGGCTGGGACAACACATCGGGAACTCAGGGATGGGAGACACCTCCTTCCCTTGTCCTCCTTAGCAGGAGTGGGACAGCAGCAGCAGCATCACCCTGGGAAGAGGCTGTCCCAGTCTGAAGCCAATCACTCAGAAGTGACCTGGGCTCAGAGACAAAACAGAGGGCACTTGGTAGAGTTGGAATTTATTTCTTATGACTCCTACTTAATTAAGTACTTCATTTGCATAACCTTGTGCAGTTACTCACTCCTGTCATAATGAAATCCAGCCATGTGCAAACAGTTAGCAAAAATAACACACATAACTCAAACTTATGTTTGTTGTAAAAATGGTTTTACACGATGTGGTTAAGCAGGCCTGACATACAGCCCAGAACCATCTCTCCATCCCCTTTAAAGAGAGGAATAAATCTCTGCCTCAATTTCCAGGGAAACTATTTGAGGTTTTACTTGACTCCATCAACTCCTCTTTGGCAGATTTCCCTGTCCAATAGCTCTGCTGCCAAGCTCTGCAGCTGTTGGGCTCCCCACAACCACTCACCCTCTTATTTCCCTAAAAATTAGCAAAACTCCAAGCTGAGGGGTCCTTAAGGCCTAAAGTAACCTCGTTAGACCTTTCTCTTGCTCTTAAAGGTTACTTGTGTCCAGGGCTCTCTAGCCCTTAACCAGCACCATGTGTGTCTAGTAATGAAGAAACCCAAAATACAAACGTGCACATACAGATGTGTATTTTTAGGGCTGCACTGACCTTCTGCAGCTTGCTGCTGTCCTCCCCGTGTGACACCAGGAGAAATATCCCCAGTGACACTCAGTGGCCACTCGTGCTGTGTTGGCTTGTCAGCTTTTGGGTGGCTGGTGCAGCCGGGAGGGGTTAGTACTGCAGGATGCTTGGCAAACTCAGCTGACATTTCCCAGTGTGACATTAATAAAGGTGGGCTGGAGCAATGAAAGGAGCTCTGGAGGCACTGGGGGACAAGCTGGAGTATCCCTAAGGAGGGTGCCTCTGAGGTCCATCAGATCCTGCCTTGCTTTTCCCTTTCTTCCCTGCAACACAGTGATGCTTAAAATGGCAGCAGCAGCCCCTGTCCTGGAACACCATCCAGCCCCTGGCCCAGGGCTGCAGCATGTGGATCTGCATGTAGCTCTGTGCCCACCCACCCACTGGTCCCTGGGCTCCCAGCACTCACCAGGGCGTGGGCGAGCAGCTGAGCATCAGACTGGCAGTTCTAGGGCACCCATGGCCACTGCAGCTGGAGCAGTGGCTGCTGGCCATCCCACAGACCCAGTGGCTGCAGACCCTGCTGTGCTGCAGCCAAACCCTCCTGACTCCTCAGAAAGGCATGGCCTAGCATCCTTCCAGGGGAAGCTCTTCACCAATACATGAAAGTTTCAGAGGTGTTTGCAGAGTTTTAACATGTTAAGTGTGACCAGGTGCAGTGTGCTGGCCTCTGTCACCCCTGCGTGGCTGCAGGGTTGCTGCTGAGCCCAGAGTTTGGAGATTATTTCCAAGCAGCCAAATGCCAGTGGCTGGTGCTCCCTGGGACAGCTCCCCCTCAGATATACTCACCCTGGAAAGCTTGTTGGACTCTGCACTGAGAGGTTCAGCGAGCAGCTGTGCCTGGGATGACCCACGTGACATGCCAAGTGAGTTGCACGTGAGCCCTGCTCTGAATCCCCTTGTTAGAGGTATTAGCAAAGAGCCACAAAACCCCCTGGTCCCTCATCTCCTCCTCTGCCTGCAGCCCTGGGCAGCTGCACAGTCCCCACACTGCCTGGCCAGGAACACGCACACTTGTTTCCTACAACGGAGGAAGAACAATTCCAAGTGTCTATAAATACCCAGGAAGGCAAATGCATTAACCTTATCTTGATCCCAGAGTGTAATTACATAAAGCCTGGCTCCCAAGTAAATGAGTACATTAATAACAATTTTGTTCCTGTAATTACTATCAGTTCTTAGATCTTGCAGCTATTTGCTAATTCAGCCACACGTGCAAGGGCTTTTCCACCACCGAACCCGCCACCACCTGCAAGGGCCCAGCCTCAGCCAAACAGCTCTGAGCAGTGCTCAAGAAACCTATTTATAGACTGCAAATACAAGTCATAGTTTAAAGAAAGATGCTACAAACAAATCAACCTGATTCTCATCCAGTTAAAGGTCTGGTTCCCACCTGGAGATGAGCATTTCTGCTGGGAGAGCTCTCCAAGGAGTTGGGTGGCACCAGCTCTGATGTCTAAGGATAACTTACACCAAAGCCTGGGCAGTTGCACTGGTGGGATGTGACAGTGCAGAGCAAGGCACTGGGAAAGGGGCACTAGTAGTGACATGGAACCAGACAGCTGGGGAAGGAGGTGATGCTTTGCACAAGGTACAGACACTGGTTGCAAGGAGGGGACCTGGGAACTCCTCTTCATCCAGCTATTCCTAACCTCCCTCCCACTCGTACACAGCTCCTGGACAAGCTTCAAGCCCAGCACAGGTGAAGCAGAGGAGCTGCAGCAGCACCCACACTCCAGGGCTGAAGACAAGGGGCCCACAAGGGCAAAGGGGGCTGCAGAACTGCTGGATTCTTGGGGATCCCCAGCCCACCTCCGGGCCATCCCCAGGAAGGTGCCTCTGCATCGCGAGGAGGAGGAAGGAGCATTCGTTCTGATCTCCATGGAAACCTGCACTGAGTGCAAACTGTGGGGAAGGCTTTAATTTGGAGAGCTGATTTGGCTGCGACCCTGGGAGCAATCGGCAGGAGATGAGCTGCATTAAGAAGCAGTGGGGGTAGGACACTGCTCCGAGAATGGGTGCCCAAAGACTATTTGAAACCATTAGGCTTGAAAACCTGCTTTTGAAAGGCAGGAAGCCGAGCTGGGCCAGCCCTCATGGCAAAGGATTTATTCAATTCATTTGGCCCCTTTTTTCCTGTGTGCAAATAATCCGTGAAAAGATTTTGATTGTATTATTTTTGTCTTAATTTGTTTGTTAATTTGAAGCGAGGGGCAGATGGTATGCACAGGCAGAGCTTAGAGCATCCTGCAGCATGTGCCCTGGGCAAAGGGGGACTCCACCACCAAACCCTACCAGTCCACTAACCCAGCAGAACACCCAAAGTTTGCCAAACCTGTCAGGATAAATCTGGTTTTGGGCAGGTATTCCCAGGAACATAACACCAGCACTGGCTGCACCAAGATCTTCCAGCAGCAGCTCGTGGGGCTAGCCTAGGAAGAGGTCACAGATTAAGTACCAAGAGCTGGAGCCCAGGGCCAAGCAGAGGCTTCCCCTCCAGCAGATCTCTGGCACTCCAGAGCTGGCACTGGGGTGTTCAGATGCAGAAGAGGGGGAGCCCGGGGCAGAGCCTGCAGCTCACTCCTGCTCAGCCAAGCTGCCAGCACCTGATCCTGGCATTATCCCTCAGTAGCAGATGTAAATGTCAGTGCTGTCCCAAGGGGAGCCTAAACCCACGCTGCAGGCAGGGACAGCTTTGAAGATCAATTCTCTTTTACAGCCACTGGAGAGCAAAGCGAGTGTAACCACAGAGCACGGCTGGTCCTAAGACCCCAGGTGACATCACGTTGGGTGCCAGCAGATGACTAACCAGGAATTTTAAGTGATTTCCATCTATAACAGCAAAGCCCAGCCCATCCAGTGCACAGCAGATCACCACGTGTGCTGTAGCTCTGGGTGGGAAGTTGGCCCCTGCCCCTCTGGCCCGCAGTGGGTGCCCTCCTTAGCTGGCACCATGGGAGATGCTGGCAGCAGCCCCCTGGCAATGTGCACAGGGCTGGTTTACAGCAGACTTGCTGGTCTGGCCTTTCTTTAGACAGGACACCCTTTTCTTCAGGGAGAAAATGCAAAGCATGGAAGTTCAAGATAGTCCATGGCACATGGAGCCACAGAGTAAAAAAAGCAGATCCCTGCCTTGGCCCTTCAGCACCCCCCATTCCCATCTCCCACTCCAGCCACATTCTGGAGATAAACAGAAGGCCGCAGCCTCCAAGGCTTTTATTCCAGGCCTTTCCATTTAATTTAATTATTGAAGTATGTTTCCCCCGAGATAGGATCTGTGTGACATTTGATAAGCTGCACCTCCCGGCACAGCCCGCTCGCCTCGCGACCCGCTACCAGCCGAGCGGATTTACAGAGCCTAAGAAACTGCTCTTAGTGCAGGAGGCAGAACCAGCATCCCCAGGAGGAGTTCTTGGGGCAGCTCTGTCAAACATCTCACGATGAGCACCGGGGGTGGCAGGGTGCAGGAAAGCAGGACACAGACCAAACATTAATCCAGAGTGGGAAGTAGGGGGTGGCTGTCAGCACTTGACCTGCCCTGTCCCTAAAACCAAGTGGTCTCTAGGAGCAGACCCGGGGCTGCTCTGCCAATCCTGCTCTGGAGACCCCCATGCACGAGGCCAAGAATCTGGTCTCACTCCTGCAAACACTTCACCACCGTCTGCTGTGAGCTGCTGCTGCAGCAGGAGCAGCCTCACCAGAGGCATGTTCACTGCCTACAGCACCCACTCAGTCTATTTAAAAAGCTTAATAGTATTTGGAAATAACAGGTAAACACTTGATGTGCTGACCTTCACTACAGTGGACGTTGCTTCCCATCTCAGTACAAAAAATTAATTGGTAAATGAACACAAAGCCTCAATTCCTCACCAAATGTCAAGCCTGGGACAGAGAGGAGGGAAATGATTTACAAGCATCCAGCAGTTCATAAATGCTACAAATTTCTCATTATGTGGCTGCAAATTATTATTAAAAAGTGATCTGCATCTCAGCATTGGCTCACCTGCAGAGAGCAGCCTGGGGCAGAGAGGCCCCAACTCCTTCAAACAATAGCTGCTGAGAAACCAACAAAGCCCCCCAAAAAGTCTTTTGAGGATTACAAAGAGGGAAGCCCTGCTCAGCTGCAGACCCAGGCAGGAGACGAGCTCCACAGGGAAGAAGCCAACATTTCTCACAGGGGGTTTGGAGGAGGATTTGTGAGCATCATCCCTAGCCAAGCATCCCCTCACCAGGTCCAGCTGCTGCAGCCCCAGCCCAAGAGCTGCTGCCCCCCTCCAGCCAAGGCCACCCTGGGGCTGTCCCACTGTGGAGCACAGAGGGATTGCTCCCAGCACCCTGCCCCCAGCAGGACCTGGCTAGAGAGTGAGGACATGTTTTGAAAATGCCCTTCACATCTCATCCATCCCGGCTGAACGGGAGCGCAGCAGCCGCAGCTCGGAGGCTTTTCATCTCCCCTGCCAGCCCTCCTTTCTGCTGGAGATGCTAATAAAGTACATTTCCTCCAGCCATTGTTTCACTTATGGAACCTTCAGCCGGGTTTTGATTGAGTGCACTTAATATAGTTGCTCTTGTTGTAGAAAGGATTTTGAGCCTGCTATTTGACAGCCTTGTTCTTAAAGAAATCCATTAAGAGCAGCTTTATCTCTGGGTTTTGTAACCCTTAAATCAGGTTTTTATCAAGTTGGTGGTGTGCTTTCAGGACAATGCGTAGGAGAAACAGGGAATCCACCTCCCAGTCTCCAGCACCAGGACTGGTGTGCTGTATTTGGGCTGCACTCCCTGAGAGGAGCCATTGCCCAACTTCATGATGTGCTCTCACCTCTGGGGTCATTTGCTTGTCTTAAAGCTAATGTATCCTAACCACCAGCAATGATTTCTTGACCATGAAGCCAAATAGCTCTCTCGAGTAAACTTTTATGGGTTTTCCCAAACACTTTCTCTAATAAGGAGCAAAGTTATTCAAATTGTGCCACAGGAGAGGCTCAAGTGCTTGCCTACTACCCTGGCACACAGCTGCTTGGTGTGGGAGGGGGAGCAGGAGCCAACAGGGATGAACAGGTCCCTTGTCCCACTAACAGCTCAAGAAGGTTGAGATGATTTTTAGCAACAGGGGTCAGTGGCCTCCACACCTTCTGCTGGCTGACACATTTTTTCTCTGGCCACGCAGGCAGAGGCATGAGCAAGGTGATGGGGAGAGTCAGCAGCCCAGGGGATGCCACAGAGCTGGGGTGTCTGGGGTCAGGGGGTCCTCCACCCATATGCTGCTGGTGCATCCAAGAAGCTTCTCCTCCAAGGGCAACAGGACCATGGGGCCCAGGAGGGCATTTACCTTCCCACGGGTGAAATGTACTGTTAAATTAAGACAGGAAGAGATGTGTGGTACTCAGAACCTGAGAGAGCAATTACAGAGCCCGCAGCCGGAGATGGTTTGTGCAACCTCATTAAAGGTGGCTAGAGGAAAAAAAACAAAGCTGCTGCATCCGCATCTAACATGGATATCTCTGTACACACAGAAATAGTGCTGGGCACTGAGGGGAGCAGAGCAGCACTCCCTCAGCTAGAAAAGGTACCTGGCACTGATGACCCACCACTCAGTCCTGCAGAGCTACCAGCAGCTGGGCAGTGCCCACGATGTGCCACATCCCATGGCCACCTGAGCCCACTGCTACCCACCTCAGCATCAGCACGCACTGGCCAGTCGAGTTGCCATGAACCTGCCAAAAACAAACACTAATAAATTCATCTCAGGTGAATTAAAGTGTTTCATTTAGATTTTGACCTTTCAAAAGAAAATGAATAATGCATTTCAAAATAAAAACTCATTTCAGGCTTGAGAATCAAAACACTTCCCACTGGAAATGCCAGGGTGACACATTACAACTCTGAAGTCCCTGCTGTTGGGAGGGAAGCCTGCAAGGAGCAGCCCCTTTCCCCAGTGACAGCAGATTTGTTCCCCCAGCCGTGGCAGCTCTCAGCAGGGATGTGGCTCAAAGGGCACTCGGGCTCCCAAGGGCTGCAGCTGCACAATCAAGAGCAATGCACCGATCAAAACGTTAATTAAAAAAACATACCTTTTTGAGGCTTGTTCTCACAGACTTCCATGGGTGCTAAAGTGGCAGACCACTCCCTTGAATCTCAGTGCCAGCAGCCACCCCAAGGTGCCACTCTGTGCCAGGTGGGCCACTGCTGGGACGCCCTAGCCATGGCCAAGCCTCGGCAGCAGGTTGCAGAAGTGCTTTGGTGCTTCAGTGCCACTTTCAAACACATCCATCAGCTTTCAATTTGGCAGAGACTCCCAACTACTCATTGCAGCTAATAAAGTCACCCGGTAACATCATATTAGGAGGCTGGCAAGCTCCCAGCAAATATTATGGTGAGCCTCTGGTTAGTTAGAGGTTTCTCAGGCAGGCACAATTTAATCCTCGTAACAGGAAAAATAAGATGAGTTTAAAAGTTTGAGCCTAAGGAGTAACTTGCTGAAGCCCAGGCCTCTTGGGAGCCCAGATCCCAGCTGAAAGGGCACTTTGCTGCTGGGCACCAATTAACCTGCTCTTCCTCCTCCTCTGCTGCTGTTCTTGCAATGTCCTCACCTGCCCCTCACCTGTGAAACCTGCAGAAACCTCCAGTGCCAAGGGACAGGGATCTGGCAGTGCCAGCAGCTCCCAGAGGAAGGCAGCATGAGAAGCATACCAGGCAGGGCTTTCCCAGCTCCTGCCTGCACCAGGCTGCAAACAGCCCCAGAAAGGTTGTTTGTTCTGAGGATCAGTAAAGTTCAGCCACCACAGCAGTGCAACACCCACTCCTGTCTGGGTAAGCAAATGAATTCTAATAGGGTTTCCACCAGCCCTGCTTGGGATGGGAAATGCCAGTGCTGGTTGGAAAAGCTCATGGGAAGCCTGTAACCCATAGAGAGGCTGGGCAGCCCATCAGCCACTCAGGAGCCAGATTTCAGAGACTTGAGGCTGCAGGGCTGAGAGCACTGGCCGGGCGACAGAAGTGATGCTCAGGTCCCCAAAGGGTCTCACCTGCTCCAGGAGGACAGGGAGGTTGCAAGAGTTACTGGAACTATGGGAAGTGCTTCCCAATCTTTCCTTCCCCTCACGCCTTGGTGATGAGATACGAGCTGAGATTTTTAAGGTGAATTAATTATATCACTACTGGAATGCAATCTTCCTCTTGACACAAATGAAATGGGAAGAGAATGACAAGTTGCATGCCAGGCACGCGGCGCTATGAGCTTATTGTCGTTAGCAGGGACGACTTCATTAACAAGCCTGAGCCCAGGAAGCAGCTCCATCCCAGCCCCTACCTGGCAGCAGCTGCCGCTCTGTGCTGGAGCAGCAGACAGTGCAGCCGTGCCACGGGCTGTGGTTTCCACGCCACAGCCCCCAGACCACTCACAGCACAACTCACACCTCTGTGAAGGCTCTTTGCTCTCCACCAGGATGAGCACCCCCGGGACCGTCTGTGCCACAGGAAGGTTGTTCTGGACCTCATCAGTCCCCATGTCAGCATCCCCTGCCCACAGCACGTCGCTCGGCGGCGGCTGCGAACGCCTGGCACTCGAGCCGCGGCCGAGGGCGCAGCACCAGCTCATTCATAAGCCTCAAGAAATACCGTTGTATGAAAATGTAATGAAAATTATTCAGCTAATCTCCTTTAATAACCCGACTTAGGGGCCTCTCCTCGCTACAGACAGAATAATCATTTTTAAAATATTAGCTGTCGTTTCCGATCAGGCCGAGGGCGGCAGAGAGCTCAGCACACGACTGCAGCTGCCAACGCGCCGGCCGCGGACACGCCAAGGGAAGCGACGCAGCACTCCTGGGGGGCACAAGTCTCCTGGGGGGGGTGGGCTGCCTGTCGGGCACTGCCCACTGCCTGGGCATAGCAAGGGGTAGAGACACCCCCATAAGAGATATCCCCACTCCTTTGCCTGCCTCAGCTGCCTAATTTCTCACCTCTCTGGGTTTCTCCCCCTTCCCACAGGGAATTTAACACATCCCGGCATGAGCAAGCAGTGAGAGCCTATGCAACAAACCAGTGAGGAACTGGGGTGAGCCCATTAGCACCCAACAAGCCACGTGACAAGACACAGGGATGCAGCCAACATATCTCAGCCCTGGAGGTGTCAGCCTTTCTTTCCCATCATTCCTGTCCCCAGTCCCTGCCTCGACCCTCGAGAAGCTCCAGGGAATTAGGGGTAACAAAGGGGACTCCCAGCAGTCCCCACCACAGGACCAACAGCACCAACAGGCAGGGTGAGCCCAGTTCCTGTCTACAGGACAGGGACACTGATGGTTGTCACCTCCCACAGAAGGAAACGTCACCAGACTACAAGTTCTGCACAGCAACTTTAGTTGATAAAAAAAAAAAAAAAAAAAGTAAAAAAATGTTTGGAAATCCCAGAAAGCTGCTTCAGCATGTACAAAATGCACCGTAGAATATAAAATACTTTAAAAATATTCCACAGAATCAGATCTGAAAACTTTAAGTTAAAAAAGAAGATTCCGACGCCTAAAATACAGTTACTCTTGCCAAAAATAAAGACATCCTGTGGCCGTGCCACATGGTGACAAACACAGTCACTCTCCCCAGTTTGTGCACAGCCACGTGGCACCCCTAATACTCACAGCAACATCTGGGGATCCCATCAGACAGGGAGACCTTCCCAGCTTGGTGAGGTGTCTGTGAAGGGACCAGGGTCACAACACCCGCCAGAGAGACACCAGCAGCCCAAGGCGGCTCTGCCAGCTGAGCCGTGGTGGCCGGCACGGGGACCAGGTGCTTTGGCACAGTGGGTGGCAGCCTCATTGGTACAGAACCTTCACACAGAAGGTTTCTTCATTCTTGTCCTCATGGTCGTTGATGTGGATCAGGATCTCCTCCTCGCCCATGTCCTGGCTTGGGGCGAAGCGCAAGCCGATGGTGTAGACCTCCCCGCCAGCAATCTGCAGGTCAGGAGGCAGCAGGAGTCAGCAAGGATCTGGCAAGGATCCCTGGATCTGCCCACCCACCCCCAGCATGGTGCCAAGCATTGCACCAAACACCCACCGAGCATCACTAGGACCAGCCGGATAGGGACAGGGGTCTGGGGAAAGGGAACCATTGGAAACAGGAGGACTTACCTTGAAGGAGTCCTCCTTGAACTGGAGGAGGTCTGGCCGGTTCGTGCACAAGAAGTAGAGGCGGGGTGAGGGGTAGGGGTTGGTGTAGGTGATGCGTTTGTTGCAGCCTCGCCCACCTCCCGCGGGCATCGAGATCTCGAACACCTGCAGGGCGAGCAGAAGCCATGGCAGGGGTGGCACAAAGCACAGGGCAGGCGGAAGGAACCGTGGGCACTGCCCCAAACTAACTATGGAGAATCGCCTCCCACACCAGCCCACAGCAGGGGCACAGCACCTCGTGTGCCCCCCTTCCACACCTCACATTTGACCTCTGCCAGCAAGTATAAAGAACCCTCCTTTGAGCAAGAAGTGTCCTCCCCACGGTGCCGCTGGCACCGGCTCAGTGGCAGGAGTAATTACGAGCCCAAACAACAAAGGGCCAGGGAAGCTGCTGGGGCCGGCCAGCTCATTCTCCAGCTAATTAACAGAGGTCCATGGATAGAGCTGCTCTGCTCGCTCAGAGAGCACCCTGTGGCACCAGAGACGGGTTGGCACTTGGCAGGAGGCAGGGGCATCGGTTTAAAAACCAGTCTGAACCTCCCCCAGTAGCGAGTGTCTCAGGAAGATGTTTTTAAAAGGAGCACATTAACCGTGAAATCGCATTTTCACTCTGCAAGGCGAGGCCTCTGCCAGCACAGTGCTAACAGGCAGAGCGTGCTGGGCCTTTAATTTCACAACCAGGGATATTTCAGAGTGATGCTCCTCAGAGCGGGGCTGCCTTCAAAACAGCCCGAAAAGATGCTTTACTGTGGTCTGCAGTGAGATTATTCAAGCATCTCAGGGCTAAACGCATGCTCAGGGTGACAAGTGACAAAAAAAACATAGATGTAAAGAGAGGAAGAAGCAGGAGACAGCCCCGGGTTATTGGCTGGACCGCGACCGCCGGTCTGGTGCTGTCACTGCGTATCTCCAGCGCGACTGCCACTGTACCTTGGAGATGAGGGGCTGCCTGCAGGAGAGGCAGAGCAGCCAGGAGGACACCAGCTGGTGGGACTCTACATCCACGAGGTTGAGGTAGATGAACCTGCTGCCAGCCCGCCGGGGCCTCACGCCGATGTACAGCTCCTGGATGCCATTGGCGGGGAGGAGGAAGGCACTGTCCGGATCCACCTGTGGAAACCACCACCAGGAGCTGCAGCCACTTCCACCTGGAGCATGAGCTAGACCCGACTGCTCTTAAAGACCTGCATGCCTACACCACTGCTAGGAATCCCACCTGCAAGACCACGCTGGGCACAGCTTTGTGTCAGGAAGGACAAGAGCTGCTCAGGAACAGCCAGTTCCTCCCCACCCAGCCCAGGGACTCCCCCCTTGCAGGTTCCACTCAGGGAGACTTTTTGTTTACAGGACAGCAGTGGAGTTTTTGTGCCTTTTATAATTCACATTCACAATTATGGCGAAGCAAATTCTAAAGAAATTGTTAGTCTTCAGATGGTCTCATTAACGCAGATAATTTGCCCTCCGGGGTTTCATGCCAATGATCCTACACATGACAGCTCTAATCAAAAGATAATTATCACAAACACTTTACGGCAGTAAATCGTTCCCAATTCTGAGTGGGCCAACTTTCCCTTTCCTGGGCTGGTGCAGGACAGTCCCCCACTCTGCCAGCCCTGTGCCCGCCCGCGGGGGTCACCTGCAGCTCCTGGGGGTGGGAGGTGAAGGCCTGGACCCTGCGCAGGGCCGGGGTGCCACGCAGCAGCAGGGAGAGGCGGGCGAGCTGCCCGGTCACGCAGCTGACATCCAGGCGCTGCAGTGAGTGCAGGTAGAACTGCCAGATCTGGATGGGCACTGCCAGCCAGGCATCCCTGCAGCACAGACAGACAGAACAATGTAAACCTTGAATTATTTAGGAGAAATGAGAATGATGTAAAACCTTAAACTACAGATATCTGGGGAAGCCTCCTGTCCAGCTTTCCACACAGCCATGAGTGAGGTGCAGGCAGCGTGAGCTCCCCTCTCGCCCAGCTACATGCTCAGTGTTGTTGTTTCTCACTTTTTTAGGGTCCTGCTACTTACGTATAAATAGCTACAAAGAACTTCTTGATCTGCGGGCTTGGCCCTCCAGCTACTTTTAAGAAGATGTCCTGCGGTTCACCGGGCCCCTGTGTGCAGAAATCAGAGCATCATTCCAGCAGTTAACCTCGAGATCAAACCAGCTAATGAGGACTCCAGGGTCTCCTCCCCATTAATGGGGAAAACAGCCACCAACCCACTTACGAAAGCAGATGCTTTCAGCGTCTCGTTAAACTATGTTATTAACTTATTATACAGCTTGGCTGAGCTCTTCCAGTATTTTTAATTACAAAAGAGGATACAAACAACTATCACATTCCAGGTCTGCATCTGTAATCAAATTTTGGCAAATTTTCCCCAAGTTTTCTAACAAGCCGTAATCCAATTACCATACTAACGCGTTCCTGCGACGGCAATTATCAGCTACCCTTCGTCGCCATCTGCACGCATGTGCCCAAGTTCATTTTTCCTTTCTACCTCTCCCCCAGCTGCAAAGCAAGCCCAGGGAAGCGGTGTGCCTGGCCTGCAGCCTGGCATGGCTTCCCCCAGCATTGCCCAGCACAGAGATGCTGAGCTGTGGACTCAGAGGACACACTGGCCTCTCACTGCACACTCCAGCGGGCACCCCAAGCAGCAGGGACTGTCCACCCCATGCCCAACAAAAGGCTGTTTTTCCCCAGCACCTCAATCATCTGTATTTGCTCGAAAGAACGAGTGCAAGCTGCTGTGTGATGTGATAAGGCACACTGCTCAGACAGAAAAACAGCCCTTTGAATTGGGAATAATTCCGGCTTCATCACCACTGGCATTTCACTGCCCAAGGCTGATAAACCAGGACACTCCGTGGGCACAAGGTATTTCTCTTCCAATGAAAACAACCCATGGCAGAAGGATACAAAAGACAGATCGATGTCAAAGTGTAGCCAGTACCATGTTTTTCGTCTCACAAATGATGTTGGGGTCACTGCAGCGAACAAACATCTCGGGCTCCCCGCCTGGCATCCCCACTGGTGCACCTGTGAAGAAGAGATCAAGGTGAAACCAGAATCAGTGTTACCCTGTACCCCATGGAGGTGCAGAGCAGAATCCCTCATGCTGGGCTACCAGCAAAGTACACGTGCACACTGGTGCAGGGAATTAAGTAGAACATTAATGCAGGCAGGCAGATGAAGAGCAAGCAGGGAGTCTGTGGAAGGGCAAGGAAGCAGAGATGTGCCCTCTGGTTGCTGCTGCACTTCCAGGAAGGTCCCTACAAGCCACAGATGCTGACTAACAGGGAAGAGACCAAGTCCCCAGCAGGCATGCCATGGGCTCACCAGGAACAGTGTGCCAGGGAGGCAGCCGAATGGTCTTCTTCAAGAAGGTGAGCTCTGGGTGGTAGAAGCGGAAGGTCTGGTCCACCACATGGGGCTGTGGCTCCACCTTCACATGCAGGAGCGCGATGGGCTTCCCCCCACTCACCTGGAAAGAGACCTGTCCCGAGGGGTAGTGGGAAGGGATGGAGTTTTGCAGGAGTGATGCTTCTCCTGCTGCACCACCCCTCAAACAGAGTTTCCATGCAGCTCCCTCACCTGGATGTGCTTTGCCTGCCCATCCCTGCTCTTCCCCAGGGAGTGGGTGGCCACCTCGGCAGCAGCGCCCAGCCCAACCGGCCCCTGTGGGGTGTGAGTTGCCTTGGAACACAGCACTGCTAAGGCTGCACCACGGTGGTACCACCCAGCCCTATGCAGCAAACAGAGCTGAGGGAAATACTGCCCACTGGGAACAGCTCAAAATGAGATCCAGAGCCTACCTGTGCCATGACAACTGCAGGGTCTGCAGAGAAGGTCTGGTATTTGAAGGGGATGTGGACAGTCTCATGAGGGCGTAGGTAGACCTGAGGCTTGAGGTCCTCACGGAGGTGGAACATCTCCTCCTCCACTGGCGTAACGCTGTTGGTCAGCTCCTTGAAGTGGCGCCACTCCCTTGGGTCCAGTATGACACTGGGAGAACAAGTGGCAGAGGTACTGGTGAGGAATGGTCAGGAGCCAGTGCCACCTTCATACACATAAGGGAGACACTGTTTCAGCCCCCACCTGAGCTCAGGGTGGTCAACCTCGATGGTGACAGTGTGCTGGACACCGTAGGGGTTCTTCAGGGTGAACTCAAAGAACTCGGCCGTGCCCAGCACAGCGTGCACAGTGCGGGTGACAGTGATGGCCTGGCTGAGCATCCGGGAGATGCTCTCGCCCTTGGTGTGTTCCCGGTAGGCATCAATGATCTGCAGGTCCCGCATGTGCCGGGCACGCTGCTCCTGCCAGCCCTGTGAGGAGGGAGGAAACCATAGACACAGAGCTGCTGCTGTAGCATCCCTCACCCCGGTGCACCAATACTCACCGAGACCTGGGGGATCCTCCCACCGCTGGCGTCCTCCTGCTGCCGCACCAGCGCCATGCGCCGCAGCTTGCGCTGCCGGGTGGCCATGGCCTCGTTGGGGGCAGATGGAGGGGTCATCCTCGCCTCTGGCTGGCAGCCACACAGCAGAGCTGCCAGTTCATCATCCACATCCACCAGCCTCCGTGCCCGTGACACCCGC
Source organism: Corythornis vintsioides (assembly GCA_025447755.1). Taxonomy (NCBI): domain Eukaryota; kingdom Metazoa; phylum Chordata; class Aves; order Coraciiformes; family Alcedinidae; genus Corythornis; species Corythornis vintsioides. The sequence continues at coordinate 17,005 of JAOEGS010004239.1, forward strand.
CCACCTGCGGGGAGAGAGCACCTTGGCACCGACGAGGGACCCTCACTGTGCTGTGGGGCCAGGGAGGGGAGTGCCAGAGGGGGCAGCCACCCCATGGCTGGGGTCAGAGCACTGACAGAGGGAGACGCTGACAAACTGAACCCGTGCTGGGGGACAGGCCGTGCCCCAGCCTGGCAGGACTCACCACCAGCAGTGTTCAGGGAGAACCAGCTGCCAGCTACGACGCTGCTGTCATCAGCCGGTGTGGGCACGTGGCGGGAGCGTCTCGGCAATGGGGATGGCAGCTGCGCGGGGGTCTCCTCACATGGGTGTCCTGCCACAAGCAGAGAAGGGGGTGAGCAGAAATCCTCCATTTTCCATTGTTATAAAATCTACAGCAAGTTTTTATCCTCACTGCAGCTCTTCACAGACAATTTCAGAGGACAGGAGCAAATATCTGGTTGCTGACACTGCTCCACAGGCCCTGCAGGCTCAAAGGGTGGCTGCTGTCCTGGTGCAGCATCTCTGCTCTCTCCCCCTCTCCTTTTGTAGGGTGTGAGTTAAACCTTTCCCTGGGTTGTGAATCTCAGATTCTCCTTCCCAGGAGCTTATCGGCCCTTTGCAGGCAAAGTACGGAAAGGACGATTTAAGATATCTTATAATGGAGCTAATCTTTCTTCTGGAGATAAGATTTTAAAACCTGGCGTCACCGCACATTTATAGGACGGGGAATTAAATATATAAAATAAAAGTAGCCAGTAGGTTCTGGGAAGAACATCATCCTTACAAGTGTGGGTTTCATCCAGGTACTGCCCTGCACATCTCTCCCAAAGCCCCATGCTGTTTGCTAGCACCAAACCACACAGCACTGTGGCTGCACTACTGGCCTCCCCACACCAGTGTTCAGAGCTGAGCAGGGACACGAGCACAACCAGGAGCTGCACACCTCTGTCCCCAGTCCAACATCATCCAGTGCCAAGCAGCTGGCACTGGGACAGGGGTTCTAGCTGGCACCAGAGGTACACAGTGATGGCCACGTGCTGCGAGGTACCACCAGCCAAGCCTTTTGGCTGTGGGAGCTCTTACCAATGTTGGCCAGGCAGAGGTGGAGGTGCCCCCTCACTGCCACATGGACGCCAAGGGGCCGCAGGGCACCGTGCCGCAGAGCCTCACGGCCCATCACTGTCACATCTGGCTCGTACTCAGTCGTGGCCACCTCCAGCTCGTGGTGGGTCCTGACAGCCTCACGGCCCTGGCGCAGCAGGGGCTGAGGAAAAGCAAGGATGGGAAAGGGAGAACACATGTCTGGGGCATCTGATCTCAGAGAGTCTGGGTAAGGACATGGTGAATATCCTAGGTCTGGAGGGTTTAGCCTAAGAATACTGCAGGAGTTCCAGGGAAGTGGAAGAAAAGTTAACGTTTTGCCATCACTTTCAAGGAGAAGATGACAAATCCTGCGATTAGGTGCTTGTCAGGCTGCCATCAGTCTCAGTTACACAGAGGGGCTGACAGCAGCTCGATTACTAAAGACACAAGCATAACACAACACAGGACCAAAGGAAGAGGCAGGCTCTTCCCAAACCTGCACACTCGGCTGGGACCTGTCACTGATAGCTGTCATGAAGGCACGAGGGGAAAGGCCTTCAGTTTAACCTGTACCTCCAGTTTGACGGCAGCAGACCCAACGAGGAGCAGGGAGTCTCCATCCCAGATGTCGATCTGGAGGCTGTGCTCAGCCAGGTACTTCATGAACCAGCGCTGCTCCCCAGGACGCAGGAAACCTGGATCCACCATATACTTCAGCTGCAAGCCCGGCACTGCTGCAAGAGATGCAGTGTCATGGTCATGGTGCTGCTGCTGACACCAGCACATCATCCAGGACAGGCACATTCTCCTGCTCTGAAGAAGCCTGCCCACCCACACAGCCACTCTCCTCCACTTAACAAGCCCATTGGTCAATTAGAAAGGTCCAAGGTCCCCCAAGATTGACACCCTTGCACAGAAGCACTCATTCGGGATGGATCCCCCTCTCCCGTCCATTGATGTCTCCATGTGGAGAAGTGTCTGGTGCCTCTTGGACCAGAATTTAGTAGGACATGGAAGGAAACACAAACAAGTGTTCAGCCAGGAGGATTGGAGCCACTCGCTCTGAGCACTGCACTCCCACACATGGCCTTGCTTCTCACCAGCGTTGAGCTGCAGCAGGAGCCAGCAGCCCTGACATGCAAATCACACCACCAACAATTCCCAGTTTTTTACTTCCAATGTTGGGCATTTTGAGCATTTTTCCCAACATGCCACACAAATAGCCAGAGGTTTGCTGTTAAAGCAGGCACCAGCCTGTTCTGCAGCCTGGGGCCAAGCGCAAAACTGACTGATGGAAAAGGCTGCATGAGGATGCTAAACCCAAAGCTTACCGGTGCCAAGGGTCCCATCCTTGTTCACCCGGGCAAGGAGCTGGGCTGGCAGAGCTGTCCCAGCTGCCAGTCTCTTGTCTGTGCTGACCAGCTGCAGCCGTGGTGTGGTGACCGGTGGGAAACGGTAGAACTGGAAGGTGAGGAAGATGGTCCTGGGCCATGTCACATCCACACTGTCCCGGGCATCCCTTGAGAGAGAGGGAGAGGTTTGGGTGACTTCATGGTGCAGCACTGCCTCCCCATCACAACCTCCTTCTGTGTTTGGCACACGCTGAGAGGCAGAACAAGAGAAGACCGGCAGCATCACAAGTATTTGGACTTCTCTGAAGACAGCGGGCATATGGCTTGCCTTAGCTTTCCAAAAAGCTTCATAATTCCAGCTGTCTCCCACCATATGCTGTGACAGAGAAGCCCAGAAAAGGCAGCATTTTACCTTCACACAGCACAAGAAAACCCACGAGTGGGTCCTCATCCAGCCAAAGCCACCCTCATGGGTGCCAACCTTCTCAACTCCATACGCCTTTATGGAGAAACATGGCATTAAGGAGCTTTTACATCACATCGTGGCTAACAAATACAATTTTAAAATGGAATCTGATTTAAGAGTGCCCAGACAGGACAAGAGCATTGTTGTAAAACCCTCCAGGGCTTTGCTTTCACAGCAGGCACTGGAGGAAGTGGCACCTTTGCAAAAACTCCCAGCGTAGGAGGGAAAGCAGGGTGGGGGCATCTGGGGAAAGGACTCTGCCTAGGAAGCCCCTGTGACCTGTCTGCAGAAGGCACCACGAAGAGCTGCCATCCCACCTGCCAAAAGCCAGAAACTGCAGGATTATTTCATTGCCTTGCAGAGGGTCGGCCTCCTCCAGCCGCAGGCTGACACTCGCCGGGTCCGTCGGCTCTGAGATTTCCACTGGCAGCTGGTTGCGGTCCAGGATCTGCGGGAAGCCAGCAGCGTGCAGGTGTGCCAGGGAGGCACGGGAGAGAGGCGTGTGGGACCTGCGGGGAAACGGTGCTGAGCCGCACAGTAGCGGCCTCAGGGACCCCGGCAACAGGGGCACAGGAGCCAGGGAAGGGAGGCCGAGCATCACCTGCCTGCCTGCAGCCCCACAGCAGCGATGGGCACCTGCAGCGGGGCGAAGGGCAGCGCGCGCAGCTGGTCGCTGCCACAGAGCTCCGGATCCGGCGAGCTGAGGTCAACCTCCAGGTGAGTGATCCCAGCATCCTGCCAAGAGCCGTGGCCACGTGGTGCCAGGCACCGGCCTCTGCCCCTCGGTGGGGCTGCCAGCTCAGACAACGACAGCTGCCAGGAAGAGTGACTAGCGTGAGCACCCACAGCCCCAAACCCCCAACGGTGAGGCAGCCAACAGCACCCCCTTGACAAGCAGCTCGGCACCGCCGCTCTGCCAAGAGGCAGCACAGCTCAGCTGCCTGTGGTTTCACACCTCGGCTTCCTATTCAGCTGCTGCACTTTCCTCAGCAACAGCAGGGATGAGGAAATGCAGCAGGAAAAATCAAACCGCTTAATGTGGCCTTATAAAGCATTTCATTTCATCAAAACTATTTGTGTGCATTGATCCCTGCATCAAGATATAAGAGCACAGAGATCTCAGTATTCATGGCTCTCCTTAAATCCCAGTAGCTCTGCACGAAGAAACCGTGAGTCACTGTCAGCACATACCGGGGACAATAGCACCCAGCAAATCTGGACTGTCAAAACCCTGAACGGCCCTGACAAATACATCTGGGGTGTGAAAAGAGCTCAGCGAATCTCACCCAGCATGTTACAGGCAGGATTCTTTCTGCTGTCCTGGAGGAGATGGGATTGAACAGGACACTCAGTGCCTCAAGGCAGCAGCAAGGAAAACTAGCAGAGGATGGGACAGGAACTGGGAGCACATCCCTCAGGGTGCAGGCTGTCCCCTGAGAAAGCTGCTGCCTGTCACACACATCCATGGCACTTACCCCTGGTCCCTGTGGAGACACTTCCATTGGCACCGGGGCCGTCAGACCTGCAGAGTGAGAAGGAAGAGATGCTGCAGCAGAGCTGTTGCCACAGGCCCTGCCGCCACTGCTGCACCATCCAACACTGAGCCCTCTCCAGCCCCTTTACATTTTGGGGGTGAAACCAGCTCAGTGAGGTGGCTTCCAATCTCTCAACCGCTTATTTGACTTATTTTTCCAATAAGAGTGTTGCCTGGAGGATAACACAGCCTATCTTCAGATCCACCTGTTATCTCACCAGAAATTAGGGTAACTCTGCTGCGAAAGGGGGCTCCTCCACCCCCAGCCAGTGCCACAGTTCCCTACAGCCACGCAGCTCTGCCTGAGCAGGATGCTTAATGAGATGTGAAAGTTTTAGGATACTTAAGGTTTTCAACTCTCCTCTGTTTTTTCTCATCCCTCCCTTCATCTGTTAGTGCCCGAAACGGCGCAAGCTTTCGCGTGGTTACATTTGGCTGCTCGGCTCGTGCGCTGGCACAGCTGAGCTTGCTGAGCCGCAGGTCCTCCGGAGCAGACCAGGGCCACAGATGTTCTATCTCTGCATCCACGTGATGCTGAGACCTTATTTTGCTTTCACCAACACGTATATTCCAGCTATTGCATGCTGACTACTGTGCAGAGGAAACCACCTCATCTCCCTGACATCTAAAATACTGTTTTCCTTCAGTTGGGGTGGCTTTGGTCAGCATGAAGGAGATGAACAGACCCATCAGCTCCACCAGCAGCTGTGATGACGGAAGACGTGCTTGGTCTCCTCTGGCCAAAAGGGCCAGGCACTGGCACATTTTCCAATGGAACTCTATAAAAAGTTGCCCAAACACTCTTCCCAGCAGCCCAGGGTGCAGTCTGGCTTGCACACAGCTGCTCACCTCATGGCACAGCTCCAGAACCACCACAGCACTTCCCAAGCTCTCCCTGGTCCCACCAATGCCACCCACCCTCCAGAACCAGGGAAAAACCATTCAGCTCACCTCCCAGAATAACCCTGCTGGGGGAGCTCCCCTCACTGAGCACCCCACCCACAGTCCAGTACACTCTCCCCAAGCTGGAACACGCCAGATCAGTGCCAGGCTGGAAGCTTCTCCCTTCATCATGCTGCAATTTCCCCAATGTCCTGGCATCCAGGAAAGCCTTCCAAGCAGTGCCAGGACGGTACCAGCAACAATGCAGCCACATCAGAGAACCTAACCTGGTGCATCCCCCACATCCCAGAGCCCATCCATTCACCCATGAAGCTTTCTGTCCTCATGTCTTTACACCGGCAAACCTGGCTCATCACCGGCAGAACACCAGGACTCAGCACAGCAAAGCTGTGGTGCCACTGCCATCTCGTGGAAGGCACAGCAATAGTGGAGCTGGCACCACAGGTTGGCAGCAACTGGCTCACCAGAGGAGCAAGAAAAGCACAGAAAGTATTTAAACACTGCCAGGTATCAAGAGCATCACTCCCGGACCTGCGCAGAATCGGAGCAGGAGCAACACTGCAGAGGAAAGGGAAGCTTGTTTCCCACCAATGGAAAGGTGTAAATTAGACAGAAAGAAGCTACAGAGGATTTCCAGGATCCCGAGGCATTGCCTCAATTCTGTGCCCAAACCCAAGCCAACAGCATTTTTCTTTCCATGTCCAGCACACACAGTAGACTCACACTGAAACCCTGACTGTCAAGCACCCCTGCACTATACATGTAGCTAGATATACACGTGCCCACACACATACCCAGCCTGGCATTCCCCAGCTAGGCACTGGCACAGCCCACATACACTGGTGCTGCCATCATCCTTCCCAAGTGGCACCACTACAAGATTAACATCATCTTCCTCAGTCTATAGCTGACATCTCTCCTGTGCCCATATCTGGAGCATTCAGGGTCCAGAAAGGAGCAGTGGCACTGGCAGGGAGCCACATGCTGCCAATGCAGCCACTGTGCCCATCCGGCTGTTCTGGGTGTTGAGCCCAAACGCCGCCAGAGTGACCCAAAATGGAACTGGGCTGGGGTAGTGCTAGAAACCCCTTGGGCCTCTGCACATGTCTCAGCACTACTATCACAGAGAAAGTTCACAAGTTAAAAAGAGCTGAATTCAACTTGATGGAAAGTCAGTTTGCTCCAGTAATTCATGAGCAAGCTCAGTGAAACTCAGTGCAGTCGTGTTTTTTTCCCCTGAGCAGACACAAGTGCCACACTCCACGTTTTAAATGTCAGCGATCTGGAAAACACTCACTCAGCGATGGTGTAGGAGGCTGCTCCGGCTCGTCCCGGTCTTTACGTAGGATCTCCGCAGCAGTTACAAGATGTTCTTCTGAATCGGTGGAAACGTGGAATTGGACAGTCCCAGACTCCACGTGTTTCCCCTGAAATTGGAAACGGTTTGAGACTGTTCTACACACAGCTTCCCTGGCTCCGAGACACGACCGCTTCCCTTGCCCCGCAGCCGGAGACGCGGTGGTGCCGCGTGGAGACAGAGCTGACAAGAGGCTGTACTTTTAATAAGCTGAGCAAATCCCTCTGTCCTTGAGGAGACACAGCCCCACCTGCCAACTCCACCCACTGCCACCCAGGGTAAGACTTCCCCGAGCAAGCTGGGCAGACACACAGCCCTCCACCCCCACGGCAGACAGAGGCAGCCCTGTCCAAGCACCAGCAACACCCCCGTGTGTTTACGGTGCAGGAACAAGCCCTTACCTGGCGGGAGCTCCCACTGCTCACCAGGCTCCGGTAGACCAAGGTTTGGCAGGGGCTGCGGCAGGCACCACCACGCAGGGGCAGGACCACCTCTGTCTGGCCAGCAGGCAGCTGCGGGTTCCAGACAGCCCAGCGCACCGAGCGCATGCTGCCCGCCTCGCCACCGGACAGCGCCTGGGGAAAGAGGGAACACGGGGAGCACCGGGCGCCCAGCGCCTCGGCACCAGGACAGGAGCGAGTGCCACCAGACAGATGTGGGCTCACCTGTAGAAACCGCTCCCTTCAACCTGTTCTGGAGACATCCCACTTCCCTGCACTTTGTTTCTCTTTTCACATCCCCTTCCCTTGACAAGACTACACTTTTCTGCTCCCATCCCTCGGGAGGCTCTGAGGAGCACCAGGAACACTTCGCTGATAGAGAGAAACACACTGGTCCCAGAGAGAGGACCTAGGGTCATCTCTCAGCAGAAGAGCACTCAGATGGCTTGCAGGGTTCCCAGATTTGCTTCTCCTCTCTCTGCCAGCAGCACTGCAGGCACCAACAGCACCTTCCCACCCAATTTTACCACCCCAAGGCTGACCATGAAACCACAGCTACAGGTACCAATCCTGCTCTCCCCTGTCAACCCAGAACCACCCTTCCCACAGGGGTACTCTGGCTTTTCTTGCACCTCCCCCAGGGATCAGTACAATATAAGGCTGACACAGGATCAAAACACAATATAATGCTTTCCAAAAATAGCAGGGTTTTCATCCCTCATGTGTATTTAGCACGTCAGCTGAGACAAAGACACCAGTGCCCAGACGAAGGGTTGCACCACTCCCCCACCCCCTTGCCCAAGCTGCATTAAGGGATATACATTTGACCCCCACCCCCAGCAGGCAGGGAAGGCAGTGCAAAGGCTCCCACTTACCCAGGCATGTCCACAGCTTCCTCTCAAATCACCATGTCTCTACCCACACCCACAATCACCCTCACAGGCTGCTAATTATGGCAGGGAGGACAAGGCAATCAGCTCAGCAAGAGGCTTTGGGATTAACTGCTGTGCCCAAGGGCTGTTCCGCAGCCACCGCTCCAGTGCCACCCTGGGCCAGCACTCCTGGCACCCAGCACAGCCAAACCTGAGTCTGAAGCCCCAAACCCCTGCAGGTCCTTGGACTTCAGCTCCTTGAAGGAGTTGAAGCCAACACAGAACTTTCCACAGCAGGGTTCAGCTTCAACTCCCCACCTCAACACAAATCCCCTTGCACAGGCACCAGGTCACCCTTTATAAATACCCATTTTCTGCCCAGTTTTCTCTGGGCAGCTCTAACAAGAGTGGGCACTAGCTACATTTTCAATGAGCATCTCAGCAGGACAGTAAGGGACCCCTAACAAATCCACGGCCATCAGAGACGCTCTGAGCCAAAGGCTCCAGTAGCAAAAGGTCTCTGGAGGGGACCAGCAAGCACTCGCTAAGCCAAGAACATCAGACTGAAGCTCCCAGAATCTCAGCATTCAGACAAAAAAAAAAAGAGTAGGAGGGATTAATTGCTTTTTGGCATAAATTCTAAATTCTAAAGAAAGGCATTTTTTAAACCAAAAAATACTGCAATTTTCCACATTAACTTGCCAGAGCACCATGGGACTGCCACAGGCTGCATTTCTCCAATATACGTATACAGTGGACAAACATAACCACGTGGAATCCAAACGATTCAACAAGCTCATCTGCAGGATGTTTTGTGGAGCACTGCAGAGAACACCCGGACGCTGAAAGGCCATTCATTAGGCAGCATGGCCTAACGAGCTGCTGCACCTTAGGGGGTGCAGGGGGGCAAAATGGGGGCAGAGGTCAGAGCTATCAGAGGAGCTCACTGCCCAGACACAGAGCTCTGCTTTAATAAGCCCACAGATGAGGAGCCAAGCACCCAACCCAGCCCTACCTTCCCAGCAGCTCCTCCCAGGCTGCACAAGACGTACTCCAGCTGGAAGCAGACCCTGAAAGCTGGATGAGGGACCATTTCACTCAGGTGGATGCGGCTCCTCAGGACCAGGGCTTGACCTGCACCCCTGTGCCAGGGTGGAGAGGCGGCTGTCAGCAGCGCCCGAGCCAGGAGGGCAGGAGCACCAGCAGCAGAGGGTCTCACCTTACCTGGGTCTGGAGCTGGGCAGCCCCGGGCAGCTGCCCTGTGCCACCTCCCCCTCGGGCACCAGCACGGCGACCTGCGGCACCTGGACGAAGCGCAGGCCGTTGTGGACACCAACGTGCAGCCGCCGCTCCCGAACCGCCAGCCTGCCGCCGTCCGGCGCCGTGTTAGCCTGCAACAGGTAACAGCATCCCTCCCTGCACCCCCCGCAGCTGGGAAATACAGGCAATCCAACAAGCTGGTCAAAGGACCCAACCCCCAGGCAGCCCCACCATCACCACGTCGGCAGTACCTGGAGCAAGCGGTCGCTGTTCAGTAAATCCAGCAGCTCTTCCTCAAATTCCTCCACAGAAGGGTACAGCTGGACTGACAGCCTCTCCAGATAGCAGGTGACTGGCTTCAGCAGCTGGGGTTTCTGCAAGCAGTCATCTGGAAAGACAGGGCAGTGGCCACAGGTCATACTGCAGCTAGAGGGGACACTTGCATCCACAGGGCACCCACAGCCAGACCCAAGCCAAAAGCAGCAGAAAGATGACCCTGAACAGGCTCCCTGGCCACGGGGCCACCACCACTCTGTGGTCATGGGGTTTGCAGAGAAGGACAAGGAAACATTCCTGCTTCACCCACCTTCCCCAGCACACACACAGGCCTTTACAAATGGGAAAGACACAGAAATACCCAACACTTTCAGTGTCAGCAGAAAAAATCAACTCAAAGCCACCACCATGCCGAGGTGCCCTGCGGTGCAGGACACTGGCTCCCCCCAGTTCTGCTTTGGGGTCACAGTCTTGACAGCACTGGGAGCTCAGCTGCTCTGAGACCTCGCTCAGCTTTCACACTAACAGCTACAACCCCCAGAATGGTTTGCAGTCAGGTTTTCCAGGCAGGAAGCTGGAAATGCAGAACTAAGAGTCACTTTTTACCCTCTGAATCTTCAGATCCCTTAATCACAGCAGCTCAAAGGGCAGTGCTGCTGCCCATGGGGAAAACTGGTGAGGGCTGAGCATGCACGAGCTCATCCCCCTGAACCTGCCAGACCCGCAGAGATCCCGAGCCCTGCCACCGAGGGGGATGGCTTCAAATAAGCTGAAGGGCTTCTCCTTCTCTGCTGAATGACTGTAATTAAACCAACCACCACTTATCCTGAGCAGCTTCCCAGGAGCGAAGCAATTAACGTAAGGAGAACAAACTGAAGCCATGTTGACATCTTTCAGGCTGATCTATGAACGCAAGGGCTGCAGCCCTGCAGAGAACCTGTCAGTGTTCCCAGAAGCCCCACACCAGCACCCTGATCACAGCCTCCCCAGGGACCTGCATTAGGGCAAGAGGCAGGGAAACAGCCCTTACTTGTGTCTCCATGTGCCGGCAGCAAGCCAGGAATGGTCTGCAGCCCAGACACCAGCAGGTTTTCAGGAAGGAGGTGAAATATCATCTCCAGGGGCTGGTGGGGCTTCAGGGTGTATTTCAGGTGGCTCTTCTCCATCACTGTCAGGTATTTGTTCTCTGAAGAAAACATGCCAAAATGATCAAAACCGTTTTGCAGCACTGCTCTTAAAGAAATCCCTATCCACAAACACATGGGAGCAAAGGTAAAGCCAGGTTTGCCTGGCCAGGCTTTTTAAGGCACATCCACTTAGAACTGCCAGGGCACAGACCCTGTACCACATCATCCAGACACACAAAGGATGCTCATTTGGCTAAACGAAACCACCGAGAAAGAAACCAGACACATCATCTTACTCTCCACAGGGTCCTGGAAGCATGGGTGCAGCAGGGCACGGGGTGTCCCATGGTACAGCTTCAGTCTGAAAGCAAAGAGTACAGCCATCAGTAAATCCACCCTCGAGCACATCCTCTACCCAGCAGTAAGAAGCCACTTTCCTACTCCATCCCTGGTAAAAAACCCATCAGTTCAGACAGGACAGGCACATAAACCATCACCAGCTCCCCAGCAGGGAGAACATTGCCAAACATTGGCTTTGTTTCTTCCCAACCCCCCCGAGAGGCACACATATTGTCACCTCAATTCCCAGCATGCCCCATCACACGGTGGCAGGGGGACCTACACTCTGTCCTCTGTGGCCAGGTCCATCACCTCTGACCTGCTGCTGAAGAGGGGAATGAGTCCAAAGCCACAGGAGAGATGACAAGAGCCTCCATCCCCCTTCCTGTGCACTGTCACCACTTCCACCACAATGATGATGCCAGGGTGGTTCAATGAGGTATGGAAGTAAATTGTCTGGGATGGGAGAGGAGAGAGAAGGGGCGTTTTGGAGCTGGCAGCAGCTGCAGGTACCTGTTGCATTTGGACAGTGAGCAGCACAACCAGAACATCCACCAAAACTTCCAAACAGCTGCTTGTAGCAAACAACCTCCAACACCCCTCAGAAATCATAGCATTGTTTAGGTTGGAAAAGGCCTGTAGAATCATTGACCCAAATCTCAACCTCCTTAAAGCTCAGCCATCATTAACTTTGTTGCAAAGGCTTATTTTCCAGACTAACTTGCAGGTTGCAGACTCTAAGAATGGGGCTTTGATGCACCTCTGACCTACAGCAAGTCCTGGGCTGGGAAAGCCAGAGGAGCTGGAGCTCTCCTTCCATGAGGAGAGATGGGGGTGGCCTGGACCTGAGGGGACAGGACACAAGTCACCTCCCTGGGACAGGATTTAAAGCTAGGTTAATCTTTCTATTAAAAACTCATTAGCAGAGTGTCCCAGGGAAAATGTTTACTGTAATCACCGTCTGTCAGGAAGGGATAATGAAGAGAGACATTACCAGGTCAGCCCAGGCAAATAAATCATTATTCTATTATCTTTTATTGCAAAACACTGAAATAATGACCACTGGCTGCAGACCAGCACCTTGTCTTGAAATAGCCCAGAAAGCCTTTAAAGCAGGTCCCTTGTGATTCCAGGCTTGCTGTTCTGCTGATGTTGTTGTTGCTTTGCCATGCCTTGTTCCTCTCCCAAGCCCTCCAAGGATTGGGGGGGCCATCGAACCTGTCACATGTGCCCCAGCCCCTCCTCCTGCAGCGAGGCTGGGGAGCACAGGCAGGAGCTTAGTGATCACCCCATGTCACAGTCAAGAGATCCTGGTGCTCAGCAACCAGTGGCATCACACCCACAGATCCCCCTCCTCTGCCCCACATGAGCAGACAGCACAGATCAGGGGCTTCAGAGAGACTGCAAGGGGCAGCCCCAGCACCCCAAATCTGCTCCCAGCTGCAGCCACGCCCCAGGAAGCCTGCACAACACAGGGATGATGCTCAGAAAGGCAGGGGCAAGGCAGGGAGCAGGGCCACATTTTCCTTGCTGCAGCACTCTGCTGTGGTTTGTTCTCCATCCCTACTTTAGATGGAGGAGAGCTGGTAATTATATGTGGGGAAAGCACACACCTCAACAGCCCTGATACCACTGATTGAAATTAATGAAGGAGCATGGTGCTAATTAGTGCTGCACTTCAGCTGTAGTTTAATTAGGCAACATGACATCTTGGCTGTCATCCATGATATAGTGTAGGGGGTCTCCCCAGGAAAGAGCACCCCCCTGTGCCGGTATCAGCAGTGGGTGGAAGTGTGGCTTCAGGTGAGTTCAGCTCCCCAGGTAAGGGGAGAAAAGTGCTGAGCCAGATGGCAGGAGGATGCTCTTTCCCACTCCTGAAGAAACAGTGCTCTCTGCTGCCAGCTCCCAGCACAGCAAGCAGCAGACGGTGACACTCGGTGGCAGTGGTGACACACAGCAGCTCCCAGCGTCACCCAGCCTACAGATAACACAAGACCCCAATTTCCCCAATTCAATAAGCTGTGTGTAAAAGTTTAGTAACTGGGCACCCCAGAGGAAAGAGGGTTTTCTGCTGCTGTCAGCCTACAAGCAGGAGAACAAGCAGCTGCAGCCAAGGCTCAGCAGGGGACAGAAGGACACAGGCATGCCCTGGAGTTGCTGCTTCAGAAGGTTCATGCTAACAAGGTGCTGATCATGGGCTGCTGGCTGACCTGGAGCAAAAACAGCTTTTTCCATTAAAACTCCTCCTCCTCAGAACTTTACTGCAGATCACTGCTCCCTCCCAACCCTCAACCACCCCTTCCCAGGCAGCCACCAGCATCTTGTGTGGTTTTGATCAGTGTTTCTCAAATCTTTCAGGCAATAAACCACATGTTGAGTAATAGGCCTCAAGTTCCACCAGGGAGGTTTAGGTTGGATATCAGAAAAAAAAAAAAAGTTATTACCCAGAAGTCCTGTCCCAGGCTGCTCAGGGCAGGGGTGGAATGCCCATCCCTGGAGATGTTTCACAGCTGTGCTGAGGGACATGGTTTAGTGGTGCCCTGGCAGTGGTGGGTTAACAGTTAAGACTCCATGATCTTAAAAGTCTCTTCCAATCCCAATGATTCTTTATTATCCCATTTGTTAGCAGCCTGTATTTTTCAAGCTTTCAGTTGAAAACATTAAGACAATAAAATCCCCAAAAAATAGCTGCCAAACGCTTCTCATGAGGCTGCACCACTGGTCCATAGGTCCCAGTGTGGCACCTCCAAAGCCACTGCCCTACCCGTCCCGAGCCCCTGGCACCCACCTCATTGAAAGCCACCCTGGCCAGGCGTGCTGGGGCAGCACGAGCAGCTCTACAGCTGCTCCTCCACGTCCTCCCAAAGAAGTGGTGGTAGGTGGCATCAAAAAGGGAGAGGCGCAGCTGGTACTCAGCTCCCTGCAAGGCACAACAGGAGGGGAGGCTCAGGAACATGCCAGCCCAAAGCTGAAAACATGCTTCAGGAAGAGAGGACTAATAGTTCAAGGGTTTTGACACCTGAACTGGGCACACGGCCATGCACAGCAGTGTGCCCCCCTGGAGAGCCTGCCTGGGAGCCACCAACCAAAGGCAGGAGAAGTAAACTTTAAGAGGATAATAAAGGCAGAGCAGACTTTTAAAGCACTATCTGGAGACTTTGGTTTGAATAAGCACTTTTCAATTTAAGACTAACAGAAGTTAAGTATTAACTAGCTCAGACTTGCACACAGAAACACATGGGTTTGTTTCTCCAGGAAACTCCAATTTGTGTTTCCAGGAGACTTTCACTTGGCTCCCCCCCCACAAACAAGTGAGTTTTGAAAACCTTCCCAACTCCCAGCCTGCAAGCACAGCAAGTCCTGGCAGCACCGTGGTGGGAAGAAATCAGGTGCCCAGCAAGAAGCTGCTGCTGGGCTCTCCTACCTGGGCAAGTGCAGCCCCTTCCAGGTGCTTCAGGACACAGCGGAAGGCGGTGGAGCCCGGCCAGCGAGCCCACCCACGCTGGCAGTGTGGAGGAAGGATGAGGTTCTGCTGAAACACCCTCTCCCACTGGCTCATCTTGCTCCCATGAAGTTCGCCTCTGCCTCCCGGGGTCGGCTACAAGCGCTGAGCTAGGGAACACCACAGGAAATCTCAGGGGACACGCTCCCAGTCTCGAAGCCACACACATGGTCGAGCCCGAGGGGACGCTACCTGTCCTGGGGGGCGGGGGGCCAGCAGCCTTCCCCGAGCCGCCCGCACCGAGGGGAGCCCCCCCAGCCTTCCCCGAGCCGCCCGCACCGAGGGGAGCCCCCCCAGCCTTCCCCGAGCCGCCCGCACCGAGGGGAGCCCCC
>JAOEGS010004240.1:0-22381 GCA_025447755.1 Corythornis vintsioides
GGTAAGCAGTTAATAACTCTCTCAGGCTGTAGATCTGGGCTGTGCCACGGGGCTGGGGCCATTCACAAGAAAAGATGACTTTTCATTTATCACCCTGACACTTGACAGCAGTAGGAGGGCAGAGGGGGCCAGCCCGTGCCTGTGGTCACCAGGTGCTTGCTGTGAGCATGGCACACGGGGAAGGATGGCAGGGACTCCTCCAGGCACCAGCCAGGGACCTGTTAGAGGGATGGAATGGTGAGGCCTCAGCCTAACAGGGATTATTTCAGTCCATCACCACCAGAAGATACCCTTCTGAGCTCAGCCCCTGTGGACACTGACCTTCTGTAGCACTGATGATAAGGGATGAAGGGTGCAAAAGCCAAAGCAAAGCAGCACGTGGCCCTTTCTCCTGCCATATTCCACTGGAGGAGAGCTGCTGTGTCCCATGGTCTGCCAGCCAGTGGCCCCTGTGGCACCTTCCCTTGGGCATGGCAGTGCCTCTGGGCACACATCAGCCCACAGCTGCAGAAAGGCAGGAAAATCTGTGTTCTTCATGCAGAGGAATAACCCTGAGGCAGAAACTCGTGAGGAGAGAACCGGCAGCAATTTGCCTGGGGCATCCCCCAGAGTCCCCAGCAGCCAGGCTGGGCTGGGCAGGAACAGCTCTGCTTCCCTGGGAACATGAGTGGCTCCTGCTGATGCTCAGCCTCAGACCCGGGCAGGGATCTGGTCCTGGGTCCTCCAAGCACACCCTGCCCCAGAAGGAACCAGAGCTGCCCTCCAGGGAGACTGCAGGGAACTCCTCTGCCCGTGGCTCTCTTCTGTGGCTGCTTGGCAAACCCTGTGATGCCTCCCATCTTCTTCGAGGCCCTTTTCTCTACAGAGATGCAATCTCCAGCTCCTTGGATCTGCACTCAGCTGCCTGGTGGGCCAGACTGGTGTCCCCACACCCTGGACAGCCCAGCGGCAGCTGCTGCTGTAGTGGCACAAAAGCCTGGTGGTCCATGGAGCCACAGGGTTCCCTTCCTCCCTCCTCAGCAGCTCCTGGTTTAGCTGCAGAGCCCGACCCTGGGGGGGAGGTGAGGATATTGCTGTATTGCTCTAAACACTCTGGAAGTGTTTTAGCAACAGAGGCAAACAACAAACATTATCCTGTGCTCAGTATCGACTCGGTTAATTGGCAAGTGAGGTGTTGGGCTGGCCTCCTGCTTGGGTTAAATTGTATATGCAGCAAGCAGTGTGTGTGCTCATCATGCTGTCAGTGGGAAAGGCTCCACACAGGGCAATCACACACTGCTCAGAGCTCGGAAAGCTGCAAATCAAAAGGAAACCTCAGCCAAACAACCGAGGGGAGAGGGGAGGAGGGGGCCTGGCTGGAGAACACCAGCAGACTCACAGCCCCCAGCTGTAGCTGCCCCTTCTGGGAGCTCAAGGTTCTGAGCTGGGAGCAGAGATGGAGGGAAGGAGAGCTGGGGAGCTGCTCCAGGGATCTGCAAGGTCCAGCCCTGGTGCTAAGGGAGGGGGGAGCAGCACAAAGGCAGAGGGTGCTCTGCCAGCCCCACATAACCTTGGGAGGGTGACGGGGACTTGCTTTGTCACAACGCCCCTGGGAAACGAGGATCAAGTCCTTGCTGTGTCTCCTCCTGCCACTTATCCACTCAAGGACTGGCTTTTTAAGACCGTGCAGACCCCAGAGGACGCCCATGTGTGCCCAGAAGTATTTTCGATTGTTCTAAGCAATTATCTGCCTAATTCACTTGGGTCCTGTCCCGTTTCAGTGCAGCCTTGGGCACCCAAGTGAGTCCTACACGACTGGCCAGGCAGCAGATTTTCTCCTCCTGAGCTCTGGGTGGTGCAGGCACACACAAGCACATCCCTGTCCCCTGCTACAGCCCAGGGCTACGGGGGTCTAAAGCCCAGGGCTGCCTCCCGGGGGGGCTCAGGCCTGCAGCCACCTCCCAGACGCTGGGGCAAGAGTGCAGCTCAGCCACAGGACTGTGGTCTGACTCTCTGCCCATGTGGCCCCGTGAGCTGGGCAGAGCTGTGCTCGTGGCCCTGGCAGTCACTACCTAGAGGGGCTACAGAGTGCTCTTGGCCAGCAGACCCTCCTGGGGAGCCAGAGTCACACTCAGAAGCAGCAGCAGGCCGAGGGGAGGCAAACCACTCGTGAGCTGCTCAGCCAGGGAACAGAAACACAACCCCCCCACAGCCGGAGAGCTGTCAGAGGGGATTAACGAACCAGCTCCTCCATTTCCCCGCAGACAGGCACTGAGTTTCTGTCTGACAGAAAGCCCCACACTTAGGAGATCACATGGTGGGCGGCAGCGGTGTCACATCGCAGAAGCAGAGGGCAGTCAGCCCCCGGGGACCGGGCTGCTGTCCCAGCTCCACACCCCGCAGAGACCCGGGGCTCTGGCAGCTGCTCGGGCTGGGATCAGCAGGCTAGCTGCAGAGGCGTCTGGACAGGGGTGTCAGCCTTTCTGCTAAGCTCATGCTCAGGAAGGATGCCAGAGGGAAGCAGTGGAGGAGAGCAGCCTGCACGGCTGGAGCCCGGCCATGGGGCTGCAGGGTCTATTTCATGTACAGATAGATTCCTCTGCCACTTGAGAGCTGCAAACTTCATTTGTTAGCACAGGACTCACTCTGCCTACCCCCAGCTCCATGGAAAGCAGCCATTGCCCCAGCAGCACTGGCAGCTGAGAGGAGTGAAGTCCCAGCTGGAAGCAGGTACGGGAGGGGGACACAGACCTGCAGCAGTCCCATTAGCACTTAATGTTCCTTATCCCCGGGGCCCTGAGCTGGAAACCCCTCCTGAGCTCGGTGCAGGAGCCAGCAGCCTCAGCACACTCACTCTGCAGACGTTTGGCTGGGGATTTCACTCAAGGTTTCAGTCACTTGGCAGACGCTGCTCTTCCAGGTGGCTCCTCTTCCAGCAAAGCGAGGAGGAGCTGCACTGGCAGAACGTGCTGCTTGTTAATTACCAGCTACAAGCACACCCTCAGATGCACTGAGCTTTTCCATTCACAGTCTGGAGTGGAACGATGATGAAAGCAGAGCAGCAGGCTGTGGAGGTGTTTCTCCATGCCTGCCATCAGACTGGGGAAGAGCTTGGGAGCCAGGAGGGGAGAGCAGAGCAAAGAGGGCTGGATTAACACCGGGAGTTCACTAAACACACAGCTCCATGGGTGTGATCCTCTGCTGTGGGTACACCTTGGAAACCCAGGCAGGAGCACAGGGGGTGCAGATTCACTGCTGATGTTCTGGAATCCTGGCTCCCCTGCTGTGTTTGGGGTTTCAGTTTGATGAGGAACAAGGACTATAACAAGAACTACATCCCACAGTGCATATGTTCCTCAGAACCACTGCCTGCAGGCCAGGCAAAATGGGCAGGCAGTACCTTAGATGAATTTCTGTCTGAAGAAGCAGGGGATCCATCCATCCAGGAGCAATGTGAAGGCTCAGACTGGTTCACAGCAGAGAGGGAGCTGCTTCAATTCCAGGCAGAGACAGTGAGGAACACCCACAGCACTTTATCTACCAAACGTTCCCGTGTCTCCTATTAAATTGAATTTTTTCAGAGTCTGCATCTCCCTCCCTGGGAGCCAAGGTTGGAAACACCCCTCTGAGAACTGCCAGCAGAAGCAAAGAGAAACCCAGAGATATTCCAGCAGCACTGGTGGGGTTTCCAGCCTGCAGCAACATTTCTCTCTCCTCACCCTCCTGCCCTTATCTCTAAAGCTGTGAACATCTCCAATGCTGTGTGCAGCCCAGCACCTGGTGAATCTGAGAGCAGAAAATGAGAGGGAGCACTGGCAGCAGCCAGGGTCTCAGTGCAGACCCCTCGTGTCCACGTCTTGGAGCAGGCAGGACATCTCTGGGCACCAGCCAGCACACGAGGCAGCTTTCCTTCAGATTCCTGGCTGGATGTGGAACTCCCTCTCCCTCTGCCAGTGCAGCTGCAGCTCCAGAGCAGTGAACCCTTCTCCCTGCCCTGCTTCTTCCCCAGGGCACAGGGACAGGGATGGCTGCTCACATGAAGCCTCCAAACCCCTGTCCAGGCTGAGCTGAGGTTGAAGTCTTGGTGCTCAGAGCAGGATATTAAGCAAAGGACAAAGAATCTTAGAATCCTTTTGGTTGGAAAAGCCCTGTAAGATGGTGGAGTCCAACCATGGAGCAGTGCCCAGGCAGAGCAGGAGCTCCAGAAGCAAACAGTGTGTGTCAGAGCAGTGCCTTAAGTGAGGGCACCTCCCTGTGCCAGGCTCTGCTCTGAGCAACCCAGGGGAGGCAGGGCAAGGGGATGGGCCACGGGGAGCCGAGGAAACCTGAAGGTCACTGAGGTGCTGTGAGGTACTGTGAGGCACCAACTGGCCTCTCCACCATGCAGGATCTAAGCCAGGAAGGCCATTAGCAGGAAGAAAAGCCTTCAGGAAGAAACTTATCAGCTGCTATGAACTCATTAGATGACCCTCTTCCAGACACAGCTGTTAGGAGATGTGAAATAGCATTTTTCTGGTGAAGAAATAAACTCAGTCCCTGCCCTCAGCATCTGTTTCTGTGCTGAGTTTTTCCCCCTGCAGCTCCAGGTCTCCTGAACTTTGCAGAAGATGCTGCCTATTTTTAACCTGCCTTGGCCCTCGTGTTGTCATTCGTGTCAGAATGAGGCCAGGCACTCCTCAGCTCTCCACCACAACTCCCCAGTTTCCTGAGTTCAGGCAGTGCAGTGATGCCCCCACTCTGGGGAGCACTCAGGATGGCTGGCTCCCTCCTGCACCTCGGCAGCACAAGCACAGGCCAAGCCTCCCCCCACAGCTCTGCCTCAGGACACTCAGGCTCTGCCAGCTGCCCTCTAACAGGTAGATCCGTGCACAGCATCAGCACAGCCACAGCTTTTCCTGCTCACACCTCCAGGCTTCAAGGCTAAGAGGTACTGAAAGCTTCCAAGGAAATTCCGGGGGTCTTGTATAATGCTTACCAGCCTGACAGGCTAATTGCCCTCTGATTGAAGCACGATGGCAGCCTATACTGGCAGCCATAGTATGCAGATGACTGGGGGGACTCTCATCTCTCTGCCACTTTCCAGACTTTTTTTCCGGTATCAATTCCATTGAAATAAAAAAGTCTTGGGAATTATTAACACACAAACCCCCACATTTTACTAAAGCTTGTTTTCAAGAACTGTGTTAAATCCACACAGAGGCACAAAGGTGTCTAGCAGAGCCTGGGAGAACACTGGGTTTGACCTGCCATCCCCAGCTGCTGACCTGTGGCAGCTCAGGGGGCACTTTGGGGGTGTTCTTTGACCAAACACCTCTCACTGGAGAACAGAAAGAATGTTTTGCTCTCGTGCAACTCCAGAACAGGTTGCCCAGGATGGTGTCAAGGAGGGTTGGGAATCTCTGCAGAGCAGGAGACTCCACAACCTCTCTGGGCAGCCTGGGACAGGCTCTGCCACCCTCACACCAAAGAACTCCTCCCCTGTCAGGCTGCTCCTCTGCAGCTGCACAGCCCTGGGGCTCTCTGGGGAATCCATGGGTACCCAGAGCTGAGTGTCAGGAGCAGGGGCAGCCTCTGCTCACTGTGCCCTGGCACAGCACACGGGCAGTGGATGGAGCTGGAGCACAGGAGGTGCCAGCTCAGCATCAGGAGCAGCTTCTGCACTGGCAGGGGCTCCCCAGAGAGGCTGTGGAGTCTCCTCTGGAGGGTTCCCAGCCCCCTGTGTGCCCTGTGCTGGGTCACACTCTGCTCCAGGGGCTGGACTCCAAGGTCTGCAGGGTCCCTTCAGTCTGTGGTTGCAATATGCAGAGAGCATCAGAGGAAAAGGTACCTAAACACTCCTGGGTTCTTCTGATCCCCGTGCACAGTTCTGTGGTGAAACATGGCCGTTTTTATTTTATAATCCTGAGAAGTGGGGTGGGTTTTTTCTGCCAAATGAGATTAAAACAAAGCACCAGGGCAAGCCAATTGCCCCGACCTGTCCCATCTGCTTCACAATCCCATTTTATGCACCAAAGGCTGGAGTCCTTGTTTATTTCCAAAAAGCATATGTTTGCTTTTTACAAGCTGAGCCACTCTCCAGCAGGGTAAAGCAGGAAGGAGGGGGGAAAAGAAAGGCAGGGAAGGGTTGAATACATTTCCCCTCTGGTTTTTGACTAGTAACACCATAAATGCTACTGAATAAATCACCCACAGACCAGAGAGCTGGAATAATAGAGGGGAAAACCTGACTTCCCATTCATCACACTGCCCCTGCCATCGAATAAATGCTTCCAATTGAGCCCAAATGAATTAGCAGGGTTGACACAGCTCGATTAGAGATGCTCACAGATTGCCCTGCTTTCTGCTCCCTGCAGCCTCCTGTTCTGCCACCTGCTGCCCTGTGCCCTCTGCTCCCAGGGAGACAGAGGGGTCCTTGCTGCCACCAGTGCCCCAGCACGCTGGGGTCTCTCCTGCAGCACCCGTGACACCCAGTGCCTGTGAACTCTGAGCATGGAAATACATGCCAGGTTTGCAACCATCAGCAGAGGATGAAAGGCATCTCAGGGGGAAATAACATGTCAGGTCAGAGTGATTGCCCAGAGCAATGTGAAAATGAGTGATAAATAAGAGACAGAAATGAGAGACATATAATGGGGTGATTGACAAGGCCTTAATTAGAGCCTTCTATACAATCTGAGAAACTCTGTTTTGCCCATAGAAGCACTGGGGGTTTGAGGCTTTCTACTGTGTGCTTGGGTTAAAATCAACATTTATTTTAAGCATAAAAAAACCACTCCACTAGTTACTTTAAAGTTGAGGTAGGTGAATAGTTGACAGTAAATAATCAATGACATGCATTTATCCAAACTTCATTTTAGTCTAGATTTCCTAGGGGAACAGAAACAAAAGCCCAAACAAAAGGCCTGTTACTGCTCTGCATTAGTCATTTTCCCCTAATAACTCCTGAATCTCCTGGCTGATTTCTCTGAGATTCACCTCAAGATGAAAGGCTTGGAAATGCTCTGGCCCTCCATGGGTGGTGAAGTGGGCTGCTGCTGATCCCCACTGCTGGAGCTGCCAGAAAAGCCAGAGCAGATGCCTCCAGCTTTCTTACACTCATCTTTGCTTGTTTACAACTCTCCAGTCTCCTAACACAAACAAGTCTTTCCTCAGACAGGCCAGCACTGAGCCTAGATGAATTCTGGTCAAGACATCATTTCCATGGTAGCTTCTCATGGCTTCTCTCTTGCCCTTGGCTGGTTAAAGGCAGACACCCCTCAGAGTGATCCCAAATATCCAAATACTTCTCCCCACCAGGCACTGCTGTCAGTTGTCTGTGCTCCAGCCACCCCAGCCCAGCCCAGAAGGGGGGTAAGGGTGTTTTCCTGGGAGCCCCTCAATCCATCAGGGGGTTTCCCAATCCTCTGATGTGTCAGCAAGGGTCCTGCTCAGTCTGTCTGCAAATGCTGCTCCTTCTCTCCTGCAGGCTACGAGCTCTCACAGCCCCTCAATCTGCCTCTGTGAGCAGAAACAAGGACCAGTTAATAAGCAGAAGGCAGTTGGTGTCTTTAGAGGTTAGGGGTTTATGTTGATTTTTTTCCCTTTCCAAAAGATAAATATGCTCAAGAAATGTTCTGCTGTGGATTTTTATCTCGTTGATCTCTTGTAAACTAAGGAGGGTCAAGCGCTGGGCAGGGCCTGGATGGGAGATCTCAAGGGCAAGCCAAATCCCCAGCAGAGGGGGAAGAGATGCACTTGTGACTTTGCTCTGCAGGCTGTAACTCCCCTTGGAGCCAGCCCTGAGTCCCCACTGCACTCAGGGCTCCAAGGGCAATCACAGCAGCAGAAGGTTCCTTCTCCTGATGGCATGTGGCAGGGGTGGGCTGGCAACTGCAGAGGGGCCAGGATGGGATGGCAGCCAAGCACTTGAGCTCCTTTAAGGAGGAACTCGCCCTGATCCTCTCTGTCTCGCTCCAACACCAGGTATTAGCCACGGGGTGGCTGTTTAATGTTGCACAGAAAAGCATCTCAGGCTGCGTTCCAGGCTCTGTGTTTGAGTCAGTGTGTTTGCTCCCCCTGCTGAACCATCCCTCCTGCTCAGTGTTTCCCAGCATCTCCCCACGAGCCATTCCTGCCCCAGCCACCAACATCATTTCTGTCCTCAGCAGCCTGCAAAGCGCTTTGAAATCTTTCAGATGAAAGGCCCTCGTTGGAAAGTGTGTAAGGAGATTTCATTATTGTCTCGTTTGTTCTCATTATCACTAATAGCAGTGGTTGTATCAAATGCTCTGGCTGTGATCAGACCACTCTGCAGCAGCCCACAGCAGGCAGCAGGGAACAGCCAGACAGAGCTCACCAGCTGTCCTCAGCTCCCCATACCTCCTCTCTGACACTTTGAAGGTCTTCATTAGAAGAAGAACCAGCTTCTTGGTTCCCTGAACTGGAGAAGATGCAGAGGTACAAAGTCACACTGGGAGCCCCCCCTCGTCACGGGCATAAGGCTTCCAGCAGCAAAACAGAGCAGGAAATGGAGCAAGAGCCTGGAGAGGGATGCAAGGAGAACAGGGGAGAGTGAAAGGCACTGCCAACTCAGGCTGACCGAGGAAACGGCGTTGGGAGCTACACAGCTAATTGCCCTGAATAAATAGATGAGCTAAGGTGGGATTTATAAGCAAGAGATGCACAGGAGGCAGCTGCTGAGTGGTGTTTGAATGGGTATAACAAAATGTTTACAGAGCTGGCAAAGCAACCTGCCAGGCAAGAGAAGCCCGGGCATCATTTAGGGCCAGCAGTAAAGGAGGTGACAGCTGTAAGATCTCACACCACCTAGAGACTGAGCAGGAGGGAGTTCTGCATCATTCTGCTCTTCCCCTGCCTGTTCCAGATGCTGCAGCTCCTCTTGCTTTTATTCTGCTCAGCCACTCGTGATGCTGACACGTGTCAAGGGTGCCTGGTGAAGAAGAGCTTCAGAGGGGGCAGGAGGATGTCAGACCTCTGTCACTCCAGGCTGATGAAGCCCAGAATGAAGCACTTAGGGCTGGGTTTGATGCTGGGCCTGGGGACCCTTCAGGCTGTGGCAAGGACTGGAGACAGTCCAGAATGGACTGAGCAGCCAGTCTTAGACCAAAGGGTAGAAGAGATGGGACAGTTGAGATCTGACTGCACACCCAAGGGCACAAATAGCACCCAGGGAAGAAGGTGGCTCTGTGGTACCCTCTGTTCAATGAGAGCAATGGGGAAGGGCCCCGTGTACCGCGGGGCAGCCAGCAGTGGAGAGACAGCAGCATCCTTGGCTGGTCTCCAGAGAGAAGAGCCCCAGCTCTGAGGGTGCAGGAGCCATGATCTGGCAGCCCAAAGGCTGGCTGTGAGCAGCAAGGGAGGACTGAGCAGCAGGACTGATGCTTCTCCAGAATGTGCAGCATTTTCTGGGCTGGATGTGCCTGGTGTGGAACCTTGGGCACTGAACCTCTGGCTGTTGGACTTGAGAGGAGCTGGGGAGGATCTGTGGAGATGCTGGTCCCTGAAAGCCCTTTGGTCCCTGCTTTTGGCCAGCTCTGTGATTGCAGCGTGGTGTGCTGGCTCACCCTCGGGGGTCGAACAGACGACAGTGGCTTCGGTTACAAAACAGCAGCACTTTAATTGCAACAAGGGCCCCTGCTAATTTAGCAGAAACCCTTTTAGCTCAGATAACTGCTCTGCTAATGAAATCAGAGCCATCACCACTCCTGGCTCCCCGTGGTAAAACCTCTGTCCTTTCCAGGGAGTGGATCTCAGCACAGCTTCAGACAGAAGTTTTAATGGGCTGTAGCAGCCTTCGAGAAAAAGGGCTTGAAGGACAAAATAAATCATCTCTTACTGTGCTGTCATAACATCCCCCTTCCCCTCACATTCTTCTTGCATCACTTTCCAGTTCTGCCACTTTCTCTTCTTTCAGAGCTTAGATTTAACTTGACAGAGCAGCTCTAACCCAAGGGGAATAAAAAAGACCCCCCAAAGTTCCCATTCCTTAGGCCCAGGATTTGGGAGAGCAGAACAGCACCAGCAGTCTCATCAACAGCCTCCTCCTTCTGCATGTCACTGGGGTGCCAGCTCCAGGACAAGCAGCCAGGGAAACCAGCTCCTCTTAACCCTCTGCTGCTTCGGGGGGACACTGTGTGGGTCGTTTGGCTCTGGCCTGGGCAGAATGTTATCTGTGGGGGGAATGCCCAGGCAGCAGAGGGGCAGCACAGCCAGCTGTGCCACTCGAGATGGCAGCAGCTGATCTCCAGGACAAGCCCCTGGAAGGGCTGCTGCTAGGGTGCAGCAGTGCAGGGCACGGGGAGAGCTGGGGCTGAGCAGTGAGTCCATGCCAGCCTGGCAGACAGAGCCAGCCCTGCCCCCAGCTCTGCTGCCAGCACCAGCCCGACTGGGTCCCAAGCGTTGGCTCCCAGCTCCAGATGCTTTCAAGGAACAAGTGCTTCAGGACTTGGCTGTATTTACACTTTTGCCTGTCTTTAATACAAGCTGCATTTATAATGCATGATTAATTACTTTGCAGAAGTCCCTGTTTGATGGGAACCTGTGAAATGTAAGTGATTTTTAACAGCACCTCACAGACAGCACTCCTTCTTCCCACCCCATCACCATTAATCCACCCCGTGGAAAGATGTGACATTTGGCACTGGTTTATTATGGAGCCCAACGTGGAGGGTTATTGATGAGCTTGCTGTTTAGTGAAGCATTTGCCAGTAGTTTTAGTGCTTCAGACTCCAGGGTGAGCATCAGCTCCTTCTTACCCACTGCCTGGCAGAACCTTCTGCTGTTTAACCACCCACTGCCACTGAGCACATCCCCCAGGGATGGGTTCTAGGGCATCCCCCCAGCCCTGTCCCTTCCGAGGGAGCAGAGGAGTGAGCTCAATTGCCTCCTGTTCTCAGCAGGTGGGAGGTGATGTTTGGAATGGACCCAGAGGCAGAATGAGCAAGGAATGGAGACAGCAGTGGAACTGTGGGCTGAAGACTGAATTCTGAGCCCTGGAAGGCCAGGGGGTCTCAGGGCACAGGCATGAAGGGACTGGCCAGACCACAGCTAAACCAGTCCACCATTCACTGCCTAACACCAGGTGTCCAAGAATCAGTGCTGGAGCTGGATTAGGGCAAACTGGCATCAGGACAAACACAGCAACCCTTCCCCGAGTATCACCCCTGCTCCCAGGAACTTTCTCAGGGACATCTTTACTCCTTGCCTGTGTCCAATCCCTCCTCAGACCCACAGAGGGCTTCTCTGCATGACAATATCCTGACAGCGAGGAGCACCACAGCCTAAGTTATGTGGTGCCTAAGAAATACTGCCTTGTGCTTGGCTTGGACCTGCCACCTGTTCAGAGGATGCTTCCCCGTGCATCTGAAGCATCCTCTGCACCACACGGCCAACAGGACAACCCTGTCTGTGCTGCACTTCAAGCCTGAAAGGCAGAAGCTGGCAGATATGCCAGGCAGCTGGAGGGAACGGGAGGGGATGGCACGATGGCTACGTGCGGAGGGTAGCAAGCAGCAGGGAAAACCATCTGTGGGCCCCAGCAGCCCTGCCACCCAGAGACCTGCTGGCTCCAGCCCTGCTTGCAAGACAGCCCCTCAAACCCCCCCAGACAACTCACATGCCTGGCTGGGATCTGTGCACTCCCCGGGGATGGGGAGGGTGGGGAGCAGTGCAACAGGGAGAGAAGAAAATGTAAGGCATGAAACTGGAGTAAAACTCTCCCAAGCTTGGCCCCGTGTGTGAAAGAATGCTCGCAGGGTGGGCTGCCCTGGGGTCAAGGAGCTGGATGTTTCCATGTTTCATCTCTTGCTTTCAAAATTCCAGGGTAGCCTGGTTTGCCAGCAGTGAACTGCTGGTGTGACAACGATCACAACCTCTGCTGCCCTCCGAGCTTCCCACGGCCAGCACATCAACGAAGGGTGCAAGGTCCTGAGCATCCACCCTGCCCCAGCCAGCCCCACCAGAGCTGACAGCAGTGAGAACAACCACAGAGTGGCTGCAGAGACCTCCTCTGAACAGCTCTGCTGCCTTTCTCTCACCAGTTGACCTCAGCACTCAGGATTGACACTTTCTGGCCAGCCAGTGAATTCAGAGCCACAGTGGCTGCTGCTCCTGAACAGCCAGAGCGTGCACTACTCAGAGCTACAGCAAAGGCCAGGGGCAGCTCTGCTTCTCAGCTCCCTGCTCCTCAGGAGGCAGGGAAGAGAGAATGGGAGCCAGGCAAGGCTCAGGGTGCCGAGCAAAGGGTCCCCAGGCCTGGGGCTGAGTGCCCAGGGGGGGCTGGTACCTCGCTGGCAGACCCAAGCCAGTCAGCAGCCACTCTGCTGGCTGGGGCAGCCAGAGGTGCTGCAGAACACTCCACAGAAAGCAGAATATTGCCCTCGTGGAGCCCAGGGAGAAGGGTTCTGCTTTTACCTTGGCCTCCTATCAACTGCAGCTGCCTAGGCAGTTGGTTTGCAGCACCTGAGTATCTGCTGAACACTGTTTACACCACTTGGCACTGTGTGGGAGCTGCCTGGCTCAAATGAAGCCCCTGTCTGATTGAAAGGAGCAGCCACTTTGCAGGCATGGTTTTATTCCACTCTCCCACCAGGCACTCCCTGGTGCTAGCAGGATCCAGATGCTGTACTGGTGTGTGCTTTGCTGCAGGTACAGAGCCTGAAAGGTGTCAATTATAAGGCCACAAAGTCTATTCAAGGGCTTTAGTAGCCATCAGCAGGAGGATCTCAATGCATTCCCTCTCATTCCATACATTTCTGCTCTAATCCTGCTGTGTCAGTGAGTGCTTGTTGTGTTCCTTCTATTTCCCTACATAACACCTTTTCAGGCTGAACATTTTCCTCCATCAAAACAAGCCAAGCTGACTCAGATCAAATCCCTGTTTTAAGAGAACTCTGCCGGTGGGAAGTGCTTTGTAAAATCAAATTTTGCAGCTTTGGCTGGCAGCTCTGTTTGGTTATGGATGCCTGGGGAGGGGGAAGGACCCCCACGCCCACTGCATTTGTCAGAGCACAGACTGCACCTGCACTTTCCAGCTGCTCTCAGGCCCTCCACATGGCTCAGGGGCTGTCCCCCAGAGGCAGAAACCCACCCCAGGCTCTGGAGTGGAGTAGCTCTGGAGCTGGGAGAGGCAGTACAGACCCACTGAGGCAGCAATCAGGAGAGGTTTGACTCACTCTCTGGTCCCCTGGCCCCAGCTGGGGTGCAGTACAGCACATTTTCCATGTGAAAGCACACAGCAGTTTCTCTGCATCGCGAGGTGGGTGTCAGTCCTGCTTCCCCTCTTCCAAGCCAGCCACTTTTTCTTTCACAAGCCACAAGCCCAGGGCCTCTTCCCCCCTTCTCCTGAGAGCCACGGTGAGGAGGCACAGCAGGATGCTGAGGGGACTGCCACATGCTGGGGCTCCTCTGAGATTTCTTCTCTAGCCAAGGCCAACCTGGGCTGTCAGGAGCTGGTCAGAGTGGGGTGATGGGACAATCAGGAGAATGACCCCACCTCAGTGCCTCCAGAGAACAATCTGCCCCACCTACATGCAAAAGGTGGTGCCCTCCTGCTGCTCTGTGGAGGGCTGTGGGCTGGCTATCATGTGCCTGGGAACAGCTGCATCCCACCAGATGCTCTCAGGAGCCTCTCTGCTTCCCTCAGTGGCTTAGGCTGCATTTTAAACAACTAGAATTCCCTTCTGATTAGAAAATAGCTCCATTTGGCTTCCACCTGTTAGAGGATAACCAGAGCCTCGTGAAACTTTCAGGCACAAGCTCCCATGCTCTCTGTCAGCAGTGTTTGCCTCCTTGTCCTTGGCACCAGGCTGTGCTGGCATGGAAACCAGGCTCTGGTGCTGAGGAATCCATCTGTCCCTGCTGTTCCCTCCTCACTCTAAGTCAGGCAGTCCTCCTTTGGGTGCCTGTGAGCTCAAAGGACCTCAGAAGTTAGAGACTGGGAGGAAAAATGAAGTCCAATTGAAAAGTGGATGTTGTTCCCTCACCCGGCAAACTCAGGATGGTTCCCTGCAGAAGGAGACCTCAGGGATCCCAAAATCTCTGTGACACTCTTTTTCTTTTCAAATGAGGTGAAATACAGCAGGGACTTGTCAGGATCTGCCCAACACATCTGTATATTTCAACAATACAGGTTGATCCAGGCACTGGCACACCAACCATGGCCCAACTGCCAGCAGCAGTGTCATCCTGCTTGCTGCTACCTCAACCAGTCTGCAGATAGATGGAATTTGAATGAACTTCCAAATCTGAGGCACTCTGCTCTCCAGATCTGACATTACTCCCACCCTCTGGCCCACAGCTTCCAGGGGAATGGAGTAAGGAGAAAGGCTACTTGTATTTTCAGAGAAAAAAAAAAATGAACATCATGTTTTTATGCAAATAGTCTTAAACTTTGGGTAGGGGCAAGAGACAATGCTTCTGTTCTTTGCTTCTTTATGTCTTCGGTGTGGCTTTAGCAGCTCTTTAAAGATGTACTACAAAGCTTTCCATAAAAGCCAGAATGAAAGGCAGAATCCTCTTTAAGATCCTAAATCAGCCTCTGAGTCCGTGCCTGGGCTCCCACGTTACTAATACATGAGCTGTTTGGAAGTGAGACACTAACACCCCTAATCCCCTCAGCCTCTGCTCAGCTGCCTGCACAGCAGCCTGCAGCCCCATCCAGGCAGCACTGAACCACCAGACACAGGCTTCTGCTTCTGCACAGCAGCCTCAGCCAGCACTGGCAATTTCCTCTGCTCACAACCATGCAGCTGCTCCAGGAATTCCATTTTCAGTGCTGCTGGCTTTCAGAATGGGAGTGCTGGAGAAGTTTCTCAGCCCCACTGTGTTGTGCTACACGCTGCAGGTCGGAGACACGGGGCAGTTTCTGCTTTGCTTCCAGGCCTAAATGTGGCAGCTACAAGTTGTCTGCCGAGAAAAGGTAGCAAGCAGGGTCTAAATGAAGTGTGGTGGTGGGCTTTTCTTCTTAGAGAGACCCAACATTTGTCATGCTCAAGCAGTGGCTGCTCTACCTCTGTTTCAGTGGAGATGCTGAGTCTTTTGCCAGGGGCAAAACAACAGGTCACTGAAACATCACCTGCTTTGTCTGGAGCTACAGAAAGAAACTGGTTTTGAACTCGGATCCCCTGAGGATCCAGCTCTGTACCTGGCCTCCCCACTTCCCATTCAACCACGGGCAAGTCCCTTCATCTCCCCCAGCCCCACACCCAGCCGTGAGGCGAGGATGAGAGCAGCTTTGCTGATCAAGGCCCCTCTTTGACTTGCCCCTGCAGCCTGCCAGCCCCAGAGGCTCGGCTCTTGCTCCACGTGTGCACAACAGCTTTTGCTTCTCTGCTTTATTCCAGCTCATCCCCAAATGCTCCCCACGACTGCACACGCCTCAAAGCCTGAGGGGAGGTACCAGTGAGCGAGTTCTCCCCTGTGCTGCCCACAGCCTTTGGATGCAGCTTCAGCTCCTAGAGCCACACGATGCTGCCAGCAACTGCCCCAGCAGCCACAAACCTCAGAGCCCCAGGCAGGCTGCAGCTAAATTTAGATCCTCTCTTCCACGCTTCAGCTGGGATTTTCACAGATTGATTTTCTTTCTCCAGTTCAGTCAAGGTTGCTCAGAGGGATCCCTTGTTTCTCTAGTTAGTTATTACCCTCCTGCAGGGAGAGGGGCCCTGTTTGTGCTAGAGACACCAGGCAGGCTGTGCTGAGCCAAACGGGCACTGCTGAGTCCCCTCATCAAAGCAGACACAGTGCCCATGGGGAGCAGGGAAACTGCCCCTTGTGCCCACTGCTGACAGCCCCAGGCAGAGCCAGGGGACAGGTCCCCAGTGCTCTGGGGCAATGCCCAGCTGTCCCCTCCCAAGGGCACACAAGCCACTGTAACCCACACATGGTGCCTCCCCATCCCCTCCTCCAGGTCTGCCCACAGCAGCACTTTCTGCAGGACTCAAAATTATCAAACCAAAGATTGTTCCTTGCCAGAGCAAAAAAAAAAAACCCTGAATGAAACACAAACATCTTTGCCCCGGGGCCACTTGCTGTTTGCTGTAACTGCATCCCTCTACCGTTTAAGTCAGGATGTCTGGTTTGCATTAAGATCAATAGCAGTTGGTTGGCCATGCTCGTCGGGTATTAACAGCAGAGCTTTTTCCTGGTGATTCCTCATGGCTCCTAACAAGATGAAGGACTCCAGTCTCCACAGCAGCAAACTCAGTATGACTATTACCAGCAATTAAGTGGTCACAAAGAAGAAAAGATAGCCCTGCATCACTGTTAAGCAGCCAGAATCCAATTAGCCGTGTTGCTTTTCAACCATGCACATCACTTCACCAAGGTTTCAACCTGAGCTGCGTTCCAAAGACAATTAAAACATCATAAGCAGTCAAGTGTGGCTGTTCCTGAATGCAGGCACTACATAAGCAGCAGTGACAGATCAGCACAGGAAGAAATCATCGTTTAATCGAGCCACTGATGTGTGCTTATTCACTCGGTGATTCCCCCACTTCAGAACCTGCCCCTGGTTACAGACAGAACCCTGTCTCAGCTTGGCCATCTGCAATGCAAGGCTCAGGGAGGGAGGTGGTGCTCAGCAGGCTGATGGGGCAGTGCCAGTGAGACACCCTGCAACCTGAGCCTGCTGCACCATCCTGTGCCAACTACATCACCTGCATGGGCCACTGGCAGCTACTGCAGACTGGGGCAGCAGAACAAGGAGTCACTGCAAACACCCACGGTGAATATCACAGCAGAAGTGAAACAGCTTCACCCAGCCCCACAAAAAGCTCTCTGGAGGAAAGTGGCTGTCCCCAAGAGAAGCCCAAGGGAGCCACAGTCTCATGGGTTGCTGGCTCAGGCTGCTCAGGCAGAGTAGGGCAGGAGGCAGTGTGTGGGAGCTGGGTGCACTCCCCGTGAGGAACAGTGAAGGATGTTCCCCAGCCAAGGTTATCACCAGCACTGACTAATTCTGCTGTTCCCTGCAGCCTTTCTATCAAGGCTGGACACCCCTGTGGAAGAGATGCAGCTGCCAGGGTGACATTTCATGCTGCTGCAGAAGGCTTGACCAGCTCAGCAGCCCCCCAGCTCTCCTGCTGCTGGAGTCAGTGCCAGCTGGGCATGGTGCCAGGGCAGCCTCCCCTGCTCCCCAGACTCCTCTGCGGGCAGACACCTCTGAGCAAGCTCTTGCAGCCCCTGGGACAGCCAGGGTGGCCCTTCTTTGCCCTCAGACCTGTAAGCTGAAGAGTGATAGAGCTGATTAGCTTCAATTCATCTGTAACCAAGCCAGGAGGAGAGGAGCACAGAAATCACTCAGGCAGCTCTGGATTCTGCTGTGGCCAGGAGCGTAGGGCTGGCAGAGGATAAAGCATAGTGCTTAACTTCATATTAAGTGGGTAAAGGCTGAAGAGGAGAGGGTGTAATCTGACATCTGAACAGCACAGTGGCTGGGGAGGAATTTAACCAGAGAAAAAGGGCAGTGTTCACCCACCTTTCACCCTCTGCTAATAGGCCCTGTCTTCCAGACAACTAATTCTGTCCTCGCAGGGCTCAGTCAACACCTTGCTCAGCGATTTCTCCTCCTCCTGGGCTGCCAGGCTGGATGCCTGTGTTTGCAGGGAGCTCCCCTGGCAGGCTGAAACTCACTCAATTACTGACTGCTCAGCTCTGGGACTCCAGCACGTGCCTCTTCAGAGGGAACCCCGTCCTCGGGGGCTGTGCCCTGACACACATCCCTCTGCAGCTGCCTCACTTCATTAGCTGCCTGGACCCTGTCCCCGCGCTGCGCTCTGTCAGGCTTCCTCCTGCTCGGGGTCGCAGTCTGCAGCTGATGGGACTGCTAAACAAAGCTCTCTGCTACTTGCCCAGCCATCTGGAATGAAGCTTTTGGTCTCAGACCTGTCCAGCAGTGTCTGCACAAGGCAAAGGGGCTGCCTTGGTGTCACTGTCTTGACACTGGCCTGCGGTCTGAGAAGGGGGGGCTCAGTTCTGTCCTCTCTTGATGCAAGAAAGGAAGAAGGGAGGCACAACCACCCACCATGCCAGGCCAAATACTGTCGCTGTTTTCATTAGAAGATTTGTTTGTGCTGGGAAAGGGAAGATGAGAGTTGCCTTTAGTGCACAGACAGAGGGGGAAGAGAATTTACACCCAGTGTGTGATCAGCAGTGGAGTCAGCCTGCCTGTGTCCCAGGGCTGTGCCACTAACTCATGGGACCTGGACACGAGCAGAACACCCCGGGATAACTCATGTCCCTGGCTCTGCAGCATAGCTCATGTCACAGCTCGATGGATTGTGTTCCAGATTTGTCTCCTAAAAAGAAAATGGGTGAAATATAATATTATGGACCTTTTTTTTTTCATTGAAAGAAAAAAAACAGGTGATTTATACTAGAGGGAAAAGTCTGGAGGGGCACTAGTTTTTCACTCAAGGAGTCTCTTTGGCTTTCATGTGTGCTTCATTTATCCTGTCCAGCAAGGGCTGTGTACACAGCAAATCATGTCCCCATCACCTGCTTCAGAAAGGTGAAGCACAGGCATGCAGAGGAAAAGAAATGAGCTTCCCTGTGCTTAGCTTCTAATTATCAGGGCTTGCCACCCGCTGATATTTTCCTTTATTTCCCCTGTCTGGTCCACATGCTACCCACAAGGACGCTCCAAACCAGAAGCTGATCTCATCCACCATCACAAAGGTTGTCTGAGCCTCTGCTTCTTTTCCTAGTGGGAGAAAAAATAGGTGATCTGTGCATTTATTCTATGATAGAAGGGGGTTATTTGGTAGGTGTATCTGATGAGATCCAACAGACACTCAGCCCAGGAGGAGGAGAAGTTTGCATCAATCTTTTAGTCACGGGGGATTTAATTGTAAATCCAATCTTATGGCATGAGCTACCATGAGATTCAGTGCAAGGCCAGCACTGCATGTGACCCTGTGACCCCGGGCCTTCATGTGCATATTAAGCACCCCTGTGTGAACTCCTGAAAGGCGCTGAGAAGAGAGGCTCATTGCCAACTGACTCGCCCTGCACTCTGCTAATGACACACAGCTCCAGCCCACTCACCCTGCTGGGCACAGGCCTGGGGCTGCCTCACACAGCTCTGCCTGAGACCCCTGCAGCCCCCTCACGGTGACATGGCCCCCGCAGGGTCACACAGCCCCCGCACAGTCACACAGCCCCCTCACAGTGACATGGCCCCCGCAGGGTCACACAGCCCCCGCAGGGTCACACAGCCCCCGCACAGTCACACGGCCCCCTCACAGTGACATGGCCCCCGCAGGGTGACACGGCCCCAGAAGGCAAAGGGGATGAGGGACTAATGACCAAGGGAGCACCAAGTGCAAGAGGCAGAGGAGCAGGGATGAGCCCTGCCAGGCACGGTGCTGTCAGGGGATCCCCTCTGAGCCCAGCCCTCAGCCCACATACCCCTCGGGAAACGGATAGACACTCAGAGCTGCCCAGGAGCTCCTGGGAAATGATTGATTGGCTTTGCTCTGGTCTCACGTTCCCTTCTTGCTGCAGTGGCAGTGTCACAGAGAGGAGAGCAGCTCTGCCTCACTGGAAAGGGTGTTTTCCTTCCCCAGTGACTGTGGGGGAAATGCAAAGCCCCAGCAGACCTGCTGGGCAGCTCAACACGAGGCCACTTGGGGATGTTCAAGAGTCAGAGGATGTTTTCCACAGAGGCAATGGCAGGGATAGGCAGGATCAGAGGGCAGGGCACAGGGAGAAGTGACACAAACCCATACTCTGAAGTACAAAAAAGAACAGCAAGAGACAATCTGTACTGGCAGACAGACAGACAGACAGACATCTGTACTGCAGTGTGAAACAGAAAACCATTTGGATGCTGAGGGGACAGACACTTCTGTCTCATCAGAAGGTGTTTAAAAGCTTCAATCTGCTTTGCAGGAGCATAAAGCACAGGCAGGGTGCCCCTGTGGCACAGACTCCTCTGGGGCCAAGAGACCAGAGCCATTTCCCAGGCTCTCCTGGAAGTGTTAGATGGGTCCTAGATACCACAGATGTGACCCCAGACAACTGCAGGAAGATCGGGACTGACGTGAACTTGATTCCAATCACAAGGCAAGTCAGCCTGGAAAGAGAGGGAGAGACAGCCACAGAGCTGATGAACTCCAAGTAGCCTGTGTTGCTAAGGAGACACATGACAGCATCTTGAGTTGGAAATTCCTAAGTGAGGAAGGGCTCGGTGCCCAGGAACATCACTTCAGTGCAGCTCAGCCCAGGGGGATGGAAGGCACCAAGAAGCAAGGGCAGGCCATCAGCTGGCAGGCTGCAGCAGAGCAGCACAAACCACCCTCAGGAGCCTGCTGAGCCCCTCTGCTAGCTGGCTTCAGAGCTGGCTTGAGTGCATTCAGCACCCCAGTTATCACCCCTGGCACAGGACGGAGGTGGTGTGAGTGGTGCAAAGGCAGCACTGGCCAGATGGTGGGTGGCTTTCTGTGGCATTTCTACTGGCACAGCAGCCTGGGAATGTGCAAGGCTCTTTCCACCTACTTAGTGGCTGTACAGGGCTGGTTATTAATGTGCTGCCAGATCAGCTTCTCGGAGGATTTGCTTATCTCCTGCAGGGGCTGCTCTGGGGAAGGCTGACAGCTTTTAGGATTGGTACTGGAGACTTTCAGGAAGCAGGTGAGAAGTAGAAGCAGGCTGAGCTGGTTCCCTGTCTCCACACCAGCTTCAGCTCCCTGCCAGCAGCAGCAGGAGGCAATGGATGATGGCAAACTGCCCCTGTGCCAGGCTGCAGACAAGGTGCTCTGTGTAGACAGGAGAAGCAATGGAATGCAGCACAAACACAACACCCAGCTCTCCAAGCTGCCTGCTGCCAGCTCCACGTGGGAGAGGAGACTTTGGTCAAGTCTGCCTGGGGTGAGTTGGGATTGATGCTCCAGGTCCCTTCTCCTCACCCTCAGGTGACATTTCAACACGTGCAGCTCTGTCAGTCCCAGGACACGAGGACTCCATCCCTACAGCTCCATCCCTCTCCCCTGTGCCTCACAACCACTGATTTGCACGTGGGAGGCTGCAGGGTGCTCTGGAACTCACCAGCTGCTGGGCTGGGGAGGTTCCCCCAGAAAAGTCTTTCAGAAGCAGTTTAAAGGAGGGAGAGCACACTCAGCATTCACAGTCTCCAGTATTGCTGTGTTACTGGTTCCTGTTTCATCTATTATTTACTGGAGAAGATCTACCTGGGGAAAAAAGAAGCCATCTCTTCTGAACTCTTTCCAGAGCTGACTCAGCAATTTCATTCTTATACAGCCTATATTTTTTCTTCTCTTTATTGCTAATTTTTTCCTTTTTTTTTTTTTTTTTTTAATTTTCCACTTAAAATCCTTATTTGCATGATAGGTCTGCCCAGCCTTAAGCAGTTTTTTCTTGTCTTTGACTTTTATCTCATTCTCTCTTCACTTTTTTGTTTAATTAAAACCCAGCTCTGAAGGAGTTCACTGAAGCCCTCCTTTCCCCATCTTCCTCTCCCCCAGAGAGCTCCTCCCACCGATCCCACAGCCCCTTCTGCCCTCTCAGCACATTGCCATCACTAGAACAAGCCTTCAGCGTGGGAAAGTTCATCGGGGCGTCAGCAGCTGCCTGACATCCAGCAGATCCTCCCATCCACAGCCATGCACAGTGCAGGTGTGCTGCCATCAGCTGACTGGCCAGTTGTTCCCACGTCCCTGCTCCAGCCCGTCATCGTTTCTAGGGCAGTGCCACAGCTGCTGGCAGGGCTCTGCTAAGAGGAGAAGGAATGGAAGTGGAGGATGGGTTTGATCCCTGCCAGTTGCTGCTGTTCAGGAAAAGGCTGGGCAAGATCATCCTAAGCAAAGGCTGAAAAAATCAGTGCCCCAGACTCAAAACAACCCCCTGCAATCCCCGGGCTGTCCCCAGTCTATTATTTTAGTGCAGGAGAGGAGACAGGAAAGGATTAGTTGTGCTTCACCGAGCCACCGGCGTCATCCAATTAGTGGCCTGCTCTGTGAACACGGCCCGGTAAGGAGCGAGGCCAAGTGATTCCTGTCATCCTTCCCCTTCCTCAGAGATGCCAAGTCTGGCTCCTCAGCACAGCTGCCCCTCACTTAGCTTCCCACCAGGCACAGCCAAGCGTGAAATGCTGCCTGGGAACGGGAGGCAGTGGCACTCAGCAGGACCACAGGCAGCTAGAAGCAGGTGGCCAAGTCCAGCCCTTATCCCATCCCCTCTCCAGAGAGACAACTGGCCACACCACAGCCTGCCAGCAGCCACACTACACCAGTGTGGGGCAGGAGCTCTGCCCTCCTGCAGGGTTTCCAGCTCCCATCTCCTGCAGTCCCCAGCTCCCATCTCCTGCAGTCCCCAGCTCCCATCTCCTCCAGACCCTCCAGCTCCCCTCTCCTCCATGCCCCAGCTCCCACCTCCTGCAGTCTCCAGCTCC